>CAUYQV010112079.1:0-60777 GCA_963574575.1 Galagoides demidoff
GTTTTGATATAATGACTAAGCAAATGACATGAAATTTATGTTAACCAGCTTGATGAAAGTATTTCAAATTGTATATGAAAACAGCACAATGTACCCCATGTTTGCATTAATGTATACAGCTATCAATTAATTAAAAAAAAAACAAAAAAAATATGAAACACTAAAAAAGTAAATAACAGGACATTAATAAATAGAATAAAATACCATCATGCTCATGTCCAGGAAGAATCAATATTGTTAAAATGTTTATACTTCACAAAGTAATCCTATTAAAATACCAACGTTGCATTTTCAGGACTTGGAAAAAATAATTATGTGTTTTGTATGGAACCAAAAATCTCCATATACCTAAGGTATTTATTATAATAAAAATAAAGCTGGGGGCATCAGTATACCAGACTTTAGGCTGTACTACAAGGCCATAGTCATCAAAATAGCAAATAGCATGGTACTGGCATAAAAATAGAGACACACACATTTGGAATTAAATAGAACATTAGGCACCATTGGGGCAAGGTCTGTGGCTCAGTGAGTAGGGCAGCAGCCCCATATACTGGGGTGGCAGTTTCGAACCTGATGCCTGCCAAACTGCAACAACAAAAAAAAAAATAGCCAGACATTGTTGTGGGCACCTATAGTCTCAGCTACTAGGGAGGCTGAGGGAAGATTATTGCCAAGCCTAAGAGCTGCAGGTTACTACGAGCTGTGTGTGATGCCAAAGCACTCTACCGAGGGCAACAAAATGAGACTCTGTCTCTTAAAAAAAAAGAAAGAGTAAAAGAAAATTAGGAAATGAAACTAACATCTCATAGCCACCTAAACTTTGCTAAACCAAACAAGAACTCACACTAGGGGAAAGAATCCCTACTCAATAAATGGTGCTGGGAGAACTGGATATCCACATGTAAAAGACTGAAACTGGACCTGGACCTTTCTCCACTCAGAAAAATTGATTCAAGATGGATAAAAGACCTACATTTAAGGCATGAAATGATACAAATCCTCAAAGAAAGCATGGGAAAAACACTTGAAAATACCGGCCTGGAGAAAGACTTTATGAAGAAGACTTCCATGACAATTACAACAATAATAATAAACAAATGGCATTTAATTAAATTGAAAAGCTTCTGTACAGCTAAGGAGACAACAAATAGACAACCTACACAATGGAAAAGGATATTTACAAAGCAAATAGACAACCTACACAAAGCAAATAGACAGACTACATAATGGGAAAGGATATTTACATATTTTGAATCAGACCAAAGCTTGATAACTAGGATCTATAGAGAACCCAAATTAATCCACATGATAAAAGCCAACAATCCCATATATCAACGGGAAGAGACATGAACAAACCTTCTCTAAAGAAGACAGACAAAGGCTAACAAACACATGAAAAAATGCTCATTGTCTCTAATTATTATTATTATTATTTTTTTTTTTTTGGAGACGGAGCCTCAAGTTATCTCCCTGGGTAGAGTACCATGGCATCACAGCTCATAGCAACTTCCAACTCCTGGGCTCAAGGGAGTCTCCTGCCTCCGCCTCCCAAGCAGCTGGGACCACAGGCACCTGCCACAACGCCCGGCCATTTTTTGGTTGCAGCCGTCATTGTTGTTTGGCGGCCTGGGCTGGGGATTCGAACCCGCTACCTGAGGTGTACATGGCTGGCGCCTTAGCCGATTGAGCCACAGGCACTGAGCCATAAAGTTGCAAATTAAATAGTTAGCTGATTAATTTCTAGTCCTCTTTTTCAATGTAAGCATTTAAGGATTGAATTTTCAATCTAAGTACCATTTTAATTGCATTGTAGTAGTTTTATTATCTTTCTGTTCTAATTATTTTATTATTTAGAGTGTATATTTAGAGTTCCAAATGTATAGGGAGTTTGAAATTAACTTTTGTTAACAATTCCTAACACTCATGGATGCTCTCTCTGTTAGGGCTGGATTCTTTTATGTTTGCTCATCTTTGGTTTTTTTTTGAGACAATAGTCTCAAGCTATCGCTCTGGATAGAGTGCCATGGAGTCACAGCTCAGAGCAACCTCGAATTCTTGCCTCAGCCTCCCAAGTAGCTGGGACTACGGGCACCCACAGTAATGCCCAGCTATGTTTAGAGACAAGGTCTCACTGTAGCTTAGGCTGGTCTCAGACCTATGAACTCAGGCACTCCACCTGCCTTGGCCACCTAGAGTGGTAGAATTACAGGGGTGAGCCACCGTGCCCGGCCCCTCCACTCAGTTTTCAACCAAGGTGTCACTTCCCTGGGAAGCCGAAGCCTTGTGTGCTCTCTTGATGCAGCTCATGGCACCTTTCACTTCCCTCTCAAGCACCACACTGTATCATTGCTCATTTTCTCCCTGACTTCCCTTAGACCAGCGGTTCTCAACCTGTGGGTCACGACTCACAGGAACTATATTAAAGGGCCGTGGCATTAGGAAGGTTGAGGTCCACTGCCTTAGAGGCTGAGCTCCAGGAGAGTAGGCCCCGGTCAGTCTTAGTTTGGCCCTAACGTTGGCCAACCTTGGTCTGGGCTTCCCACAGGTCCTCATCAGCATGGTGTACCTGCCTGAGGCCATGCCTGCCTCCTTCCAAGCCATCTACACGCCTGTGGAGTCAGCAGGCACTGAAGCTCAGATCAAGCACCTGGCTCGGCTCATGGCCACACAGATGACAGCTGCAGGACTAGGGCCAGGTCAGTGTCTCCTAGAGCTGATTTGGGCCGAGAGCTAATAATTACGGCTACTGGGTTCTCCTTATTGGAAAAAAGCCTCCTCTTAGTACAGATGAAAATCAAGTGAGAGCTAACATGTAAATAATTACAGCTCCCATGGATAGAATGAGTGCTCAGTATCTTCTGGTCCTTTGCTTTGATATCCAACAGACCTCAGTTTGAGGTCTTATTGAACCAGACCTGCCTCATCAACCTAACAGCTGTGTGACTTTAATCGAATTACTTAACCTCTCTGAGCCTCAGAGTTTTTCCCCATTTTAACAGTACTATTGAAGTATAAAATACATACAGTGAAATGCACGGCTCTTAAGTGTATACCTTAGTGAATTGTTAGAAAGTGAACATACGTCCTAGTATAATCACCACCCAGTTCAAGATTCAGGTTGAATACCCCTTATCCAAAATGTTTGGGACCAGATGTGTTCCAGATTTGGGATATTTTGGGATTTTGAAGTATTTACATATGAGATATCTTGGGGATGGGATCCACCTCTAAACATAGAATTCATTTGCATTTTGTTTTTTTCTTTTTTTGAGACAGAGTCTCACTATGTTGTTACCTTTGGTAGAGTGCTGTGGCGTCATAGCTCACTGCAACCTCAGACTCCTGGGCTCAAGCGATTCTCTTGCTTCAGCCTCCCAAGTAGCTGGGACGACAGGTGCCTGCCACAATGCCCAGCTATTTTTATTTTATTTTATTTTTTTTTTTGAGACAGAGCCTCAAGCTGTCTGTAGAGTGCTATATCACAGCTAACAGCAACCTCCAACCCCTGGGCTCAAGCGAGTCTCCTGCCTCCGCCTCCCAGGTAGCTGGGATTACAGGCGCCCACCACAACGCCCGGCTACTTTTGGTTGCAGCCGTCATTGATGTTTGGCGGGCCCGGGCTGGATTTGAACTCACCAACTCAGGGTGTACATGGCTGGCGCCTTAGCCGCTTGAGCCACAGGTACTGAGCCCCACTGTTTTTAGAGATGAGGTCTCACTCTAGCTCAGTCTAGTCTTAAAGCCATGAGCTGAGGCAATCCACCCGCCTTGGCCTCCCAGAGTGCTAGGATTGTAGGTGTGAGCCACCACACCCAGCCATTTGCTTCTTATGTGTGTCATACACATAGCCTGAAAGTAAATTTATATGGTATTTTGAGTCCTTTTATGCATGAAACAAAATTTTCACTGTTTTGAGTGTATCCTATTACTGGAGGTCAGGTGCGGAATTCCCCATTCATGGCATCATGTTGACATTCAAGTTTCAGATTTTGGAGCATTTTGGATTTCGTATTTTCAGATCAGGGATGCCTAACTTGTATAGACCACTATAAAAAGTTCTTTCTTGCTCCTTTCCATTCAGCAGTCATAGTATCCTAACTCCAGAGAAAACCACAGCAACCTCAACTGTTCTGATTTTTGTTTCCTTTCCTGTTTTTTTTTTTTTTTTTTTTCTTTTTTGAGACAGAGTTTCAAGCTGTTGCCCTGGGTAGAGTGCCATGGCATCACAGCTTACAGCAGCCTCAAACTCTTTGCGCTTAAGTGATTATCTTACCTCAGCCTCCCAGGTAGCTGGGACTACAGGTGCCCACCACAACACTCAGCTATTTTTAGAAATGGGGTCTTGCCCTTTCTCAGGCTGATCTCAAACCTGTGAGCTCAGGCAATCCACCCACACAGCTATTTTTTTGTTGTTGTTGCAGTTGTCACTGTTTACCAGGCCCTGGCCGGGTTTGAACTCTCCAGCCTTGGTGTATGTGGCCGGTTCCCTACCCACTAAGCTACAGGCACTGCCATCCTTTCCTGTTCTTAAACTTCATATAAATGGGATCACAAAGATCCCTTTTGTTCATTATAATTTGAGAATCATCCATGTTGTCATTTGATTTAGTTGCTTATCTTTTACTGCTCAGTAGTATTCCCTTATGCAAATACAAATACACAACCATTTATTTATTTACATTCCTGTTAATGGACTTGTGACTTATTTCCAGTTTGGGGCCATTGTGAATAAAGCTGCTGTGAACTTTTTTTTTTTTAAAGACAGTCTCACTTTATCGCCCTCAGTAGAGTTCTGTAGCATCACAGTTCACAACAACCTCCAGCTCCTGGGCTTAGGTGATTCTTTTGCCTAAACCTCCCAAGTAGCTGGGACTACAGGCGCTCGCCACAATGCCTGGCTATTTTTTGTTGCAGTTTGGGCAGGGCCAGGTTCGAACCCTCCACCCTCAGTATATGGGGCTGGCACCCTACTCACTGAGCCACAGGCACCACCCAACTATGAACTTTTGTGTGCAAGTCTTTTGATGCCCTTTGTGCTCTCACCTATGTTGAATGTGTACATACCAAGGAGGAGTATAGTAAACCAAGGAGGGGAATGGTTGGGTCATAGGTTAGGAAGTGATCAGTGTATTAAAAACTGCTCATGTTTCCAAAGTGGCTGTACCATTTGCTACTCCCACCAGCAACAAATGGCATTTCTAGTTTGAGCCTTAGTTGATGTACTGCAAAATGGAATAAAGAGGGTACCCATTCCAGGAAGGTATTGTGCAGACTTAAAGGTTTTGTATATATGAGGCTCAGAGCTGGGCAGCTGGGCAAATAGGAGGTCCTTAGATGGGAGAAGGTGGGTCTCATGTGCTAATTGCTCATTTGCTGCCTCCTCAGGCGTGGAGCAAACCAAACAGTGCAAGGAGGAGCCCAAGGAGGAGAAGGTGGTAAAGCCAGAGAGCGTCCTGATCAAGCGGCGCCTGTCAGCGCAAGGCCAAGCCATCTCAGTGGTGGGCTCTCTGAGCTCCATGTCTCCTCTGGAAGAGGAAGTGCCCCAGGCCAAGAGGAGGCCAGAGCCCATCATCCCAGTCACACAGCCCCGGTGAGTTCCCTTCCAGGTGCTGGACAAGATGGGAGCCTTACCCTGTGCTTTTGGTTCTTGACTTCTGTGCATATGCCAGTGTGTATGTGAGACAGAAAGAGGTCTGGACCTGGTTCTCTGTGACTCCTGAGTCAACAGCAATAACCACTAAGCCTCTGTTGTTTTCTTTTCCGTAAAAACGCCCTCCTTTCTTATGTCTAAAGTAGGTATATAATGGGCTTGGCACCCATAGCATAGTGGTTACGGTGCCAGCCACACACACGCCAAGGCTGGTAGGTTCAAACCCGGCCCAGGCCAGCTAAATAACAATGACAATTGCAACAAAATATAGCCAGGCTTTGTGGCAGTCACCTATAGTCCCAGCTACTTGGGAAGCTGAGATAATAGAATCACTTAAGCCCAAGAGTTTGAGGTTGCTGTGAGACCTGTGATACCATGGCACTCTACCGAGGGCAACATAGTGAGACTGTCTCAAAAAAGAAAATAAAATAGGTATAATGATATTATCTTCCTTGTAAGGATCAAGAAAGAATTAAATTAGTTCACAGTGATGGTTAGATAACTATATTAGATAACTCTTAAGTTAAAAGTGATTGTGATGGTAAAGCATTTCACATGATTCTTGATACATAGTAAGTGCTACTGGTTTTCAACATCATTGTCCTCCTTATGATCTCCCTTACAGACCACAAAACCTCGCTAGTCTAGCCCCGGCTCCACCCGAGTCTCAATAACACAACTGAGCACAACCTGCTATCCAGTATGCCCTCTGCACCCCTCACTCCCTCTTCCATTTGCCCCACAAGCAGATCCCCACTTCAAGGTTTTGCCTTTACTGTTCTCTTTTCCTGGAAAGCTTGTCCCTAGACGTTTATGCATCTTGTTCCCTTTCTCCATTCAGATATCTACTCACTTGTTAGTGCCTTCCCTAAGACACCTTATGCAAAAACAAAATAGCCTCCACTTCCTCACTCATAACCTTCCATGCCTCAAAGTCACAGGGGAGTTAGAAAGGCTGTGTCCTGGCTCTGTGCCTATAGTTCACTGGCTATGGCGCCAGCCAATACACCAGAGCTGGTGGGTTCGAACCCAGCCAAGGCCTGCCAAAAAACAATGACAACCACAACCAAAAAATAGCCAGGCATTGTGGCGGGCACCTGTAGTCCCAGCTACTTGGGAGGCTGAGGCCAGAGAATCTAAGAGTTAAGCCCAAGAGTATGAAGTTGCTATAAGCTGTGAAACCATAGCACTCTACCAAGGGTGACATAGTGAGACTCTGTCTCAAAAAAATAAAAAAAAGAAGGCAGCGCCTGTGATTCAGTGAGTAGGGCGCTGGCCCCATGTACCAAGAGTGGTGGGTTAAAACCAGGCCTGGCCAAATTGCAACAAAAAAATAGCTAGAGGTTGTGGCAAGTGCCTGTAGTCCCAGCTACTCGGGAGGCTGAGGCAAGATAATCACCTAAGCCCAAGAACTGGAGGTTGCTGTGAGCTATGATGCTACAGCACTCTACTGAGGGCAACAAAATGAGACTCTGTCTCTTTTTGCAGGTTTTTTTTTTTTTTTTTTTTTTTTGGGTGGGGTGGGTTTGAACCCACCACCTATTGTATATGGGGCCAGCATCCTACTCCTTGAGCCACAGGCACCACCCTGAGACTCTATCTCTAAAAAAAATAAATAAATAGAGCAGCACCTGTGGCTCAGTGGGTAGGGTGCCAGCCCCATATACCAAGGGTGGTGGGTTCAGGCCCAGCCCTGGCCAGACTGCAACAACAAAAGAAATAGCTGGACGTTATGCGGGCGCCTGTGATCCTAGCTGCTCGAGAGGCTGAGACAAGAGAATCACCTAAGCCCAGGAGCTGGAGGTTGCTGTGAGCTATGTGATGCCACTGCACTCTACTGAGGGTGATAAAATAAAACTCTGTCTCTACAAAAAATAAATAAATAATAAAAAATAAAAAGAAAGGCTATGTTCTGTGTGGCCTGCCTAGTCCCTGAAGTGAGGAGAGTCACTAGATGGGACTGGGTTGCAGAAAGGATGCTCTGAGTCATGGTGTCCCTATCCCTGCTCTCCTACATAGGCTAGCAGGTGCTGGTGGGCGCAAGAAAATCTTCCGTCTCAGTGATGTGCTGAAGCCCCTGACCGATGCCCAGGTTGAAGCCATGAAGCTGGGTGCTGTGAAGCGGATCCTGCGGGCTGAGAAGGCGGTGGCCTGCAGCGGGGCAGCCCAGGTGTGCCTCTGTCCCCCCAGCAGCCTGTTCTTCTAGTCCCTCTTCTCAAGAGCTTGCCTCACATCCCAGCCAAGAATCAGGCCCTAAGTCAAACATGCATGGCTGCAGAACCAAGCTCTGCTGCTCACAGTCACCTCTGTAGGCTTCACTCCATCTTGCATAAACCAGAGATAATAGTAGCAGCTCTTCATAATGACAAGAGAAAAATGTGCAAATGCGCCTGTGTGCTTAACCAGCACGAGACAGTGTCAGGAAGTACCTTGCCAGTGAGGGCCGCTCTTGTGGTCTTGGTTCTTTGTGGTTGTTAACATTATTATTCTCTAGATTCAGATATAACCTGGTTTTAAATCCTGATTCTGCTACTTGCTGCTGTTGTTACCTTAGGTGACTTTTTCGACCCATTCTTTAAAGTTAATTTTTGATTAACCACTAGTGTATGAAGATACTCTTTAAAAAGTACTTACAACCAGCACAGTAGCCCACACCTGTAACACCAGGTACTTGGGAGGATTGCTTGAGACCAGAAGCTCAAGACCAGCCTGGACAGGATAGTGAGATCCCTGTTTCTAAAAATTAAAAATATCTCCAAGCAACATAGATACAATACAGTCTTCCTTGGCCATCACCTGCATCCTGTCCCCCTCATCAGAGGTAACCAATGCACAAATGAGGAAACTCTTTCAAGATCTTTTTTTGCACACTTAAGTATGTAGATTCTCCTAGAAACTCAGTTTTATTCTGTGATGTGATCCCCTCTCCTCCTGCCACACAAACAGGACCCTACCTTTCTCCACTGGGGCTTCATGAGCCTAGGCAGGAGGAGTTGAAGGGGAACAGCTGTGTGTCCCCAGGATTTCCCACCCCCATACCAACACTGGATTGTTCCCCCTGCAGGTACGCATAAAGATACTGGCCAGCCTGGTGACACAGTTTGACTCAGGCCTAAAAGCTGAGGTTCTGTCCTTCATCCTAGAGGATGTACGGGCCCGCCTGGACCTGGCCTTTGCCTGGCTCTACCAGGAGTACAATGCCTACCTGGCAGCTGGCACCTCAGGCACCCTGGACAAGTATGAGGATTGCCTCATCCATCTGCTTTCCGGCCTGCAGGAGAAACCGGACCAGAAGGATGGGTGAGGGGGGTGGGCCCACACCCCTCTGTTCCTGAGAGTCCCCCTCTCCTGTGTCCTGCCCTTCTTCTCTGGTTTCTGACCACTTTCCTCTTCACCACTGAGTCAGTCTTCCATGTACTTATCCTAGGCCTCCTCCTTCTCTCCCCATTCTCTGAAAGAATGTACAGGGTTGTAGTTTTCAGTGTGGGCTCTAGGTCATGCTCTCTGGGCTATTGCCCAGTTCTGCCACTTGCTCTGAGTGGCCTGTGTTATTTACCCTCTGCACCTGTTTTCCCATCTCCTGGGTGTGTTTTGGAGATAGGCTTCTCCATACCCCATCTCTTCCCTGAGTCAGTTCTATAGATTCCTCCTTATTCTTGGCCTTCAGTTTACCCATCTATTCTCCAAACAGCAGCTCCAAGGACATTTCATCATGTAAATCCTCTTGTTTCCCCACTTAGAACCTTCCATCATTCCCCACTGCTCTTAGGATAAAGGACACTCTCCATACTATGTCCAGTGAGGCCTGTGTGATCTAACCCCTCCAACTACTTAAGCCTCTTTTTTCTGCCCTTCACTCCCCAAACTTGATCCTGGGCCCTGTCTGTTCCTTGGACATACCAGGTTCAGGGCCTTGGCTCTTATTCTCTCTGGAATATTCTCCACTCCACTCTTTTTGTGGCTAGCTCCTCATCCATTGGAGGCCAAGTGTTAACCTCAAAAGAGTTTTTTGTGGCTCAAGCAGCAAAGGTGCCAGCCACATACACCTGAGCTGGCAGGTTCGAATGCAGCCTGGGCCTGCCAAACAACAATGACGACTGCAACCAAAAAATAGCTGGGCATTGTGGCAGGGACCTGTAATCCTAGCTACTAGGGAGGCAGAAGCAGGAGACTCATTTGAGCCCAGGATTTGGAGGTTGCTATGAACTGTGATGCCATGGCACTCTACTCAGGGTGACAGCTTGAGGCTCTGTCTCAAAAAGCTTTGTAGCTACCATATCTAATATAACCAACACCCTCCATCCCCTTCATTCTCTCCTATTGCTGTATTAAATGAATGAAGTTAGGAATACCCATTTGACAAAAGGGAGAAACTGAGTTTCAGAGACGTAGTCTCTGCCCAAATCACCCAGTTGGCAGCTTTTGAGCCCTGGTCTGTTCACCTTCATAGCTCTCTAACCAAGGGGTTGAACAACTGCCTCTGCAACAGCAAATGGAAGCCAAGTGGCCTCTCTGCAGCTATGCCTTCCCCCTCCTTCTCTGGCAGGATCTTCACCAAGGTGGTGCTGGAGGCCCCACTCATCACTGAGAGTGCCCTGGAAGTGATTCGCAAGTACTGCGAGGACGAGGTGAGACGGGGCTATGGGGCAGGTGGTGCAGGCAGACTTAACTCATAGCAGCTTGTCATGGGGTCAGGGCCTGCCTTGAGGGGTCTGAAGGGCACACAGCCTGGACCTTGTGGTAGAAGTTTCACAAGGGCCTGGGCCCTTTTGTCCAGGTACCTGATCTTAGGGAGTCAAACAAGACAGATCCCAAAGGCACACTGCAGGTAGGCTGACTTCTGGTTCCTTCTCTTTTGCTGCAGAGTCGCACCTACCTGGGCATGTCCACACTTCGAGACCTGATCTTTAAGCGCCCATCCCGCCAGTTTCAGTACCTGCACGTCCTCCTTGACCTCAGTTCCCATGAGAAGGACAAGGTGATGTCCACTGCCATGTGTTAATGACTTCCTAGCTACACTCAGCCAGCAGTTTGCAAAGACTTCCTCTGTCCTAAGGACCGGCCCGATCTTTTCTGCATTCCCCTGAAGGTTTCCCTCAAGCCTAATGCCCTTCATGGAACAGTTTATTGGTTGTTGTTTTTGTTGGATTGATTTTGTTCAGGTTGAGACCTGAAATATGAGTAGGTAGGTGTGCTTTAGAGGGGACAAATATGCACGTGCAATGGTTGAGTGAGGCCCCTGGTTGCTTTATGCTCTAGCCTCTTGCCAGACCTGGCAGCACGTGTTCTTTCTTTTTTTGAGACGAGAGTCTCAAGCTGTCACCCTGGGTAGAGTGCCATGGCGTCACACCTCACAGCAACCTCAAACTCTTGGGCTTAAGCGATTCTCTTGCCTTAGCTTCCCAGGTAGCTGGGACTACAGGTGCCCGCCACAATGTCTGGCTATTTTTTGGTTGTACTTGTCACTGTTATTTGGCAGGCCCAGGCTGGATTTGAACCTGCCAGCTCCAGTGTATGTGGCTGGTGCCCCAGCCACTGAGCTACAGGCACTGAGCCAGCACATGTTCTTTTAATCATTCAACAGACCTTCATTGTGCACCTCTGGTCCTGGCCACCTGTTCCTGCTGAGGACAGAGTGCCCTCATGGCTCCCAGTAGTTGATATCTGTATGAAATAAAATTTAACCAGTGATGTCATTCTAGGCATTCTTGGCCTTCTGTGCCAAGTTTCAAAGCCCAGGAGCCTTGTCAGTTCCTTGAGGAACTGAGGAAGGCTTTCTCTACTGGGAGCGTAATGAGCAAGGCAAGCAGAGGTAAGAGCTATGGCTGGGAGGGAGACAGTGAAACAGTGATGCAGGGCCCTGCCTTAAGCCAGGATGCCACTCTCTTGAGCTGGTGATAGACCTAGACACAAGTTAACAGCTGGGCTGAGCCTTTCTTAAGCTTGACTTGTTTTCATGAATGTGCTGGCAATCTTGGAAGAATAGCCGTTACCCTCCCCTGTGTCCCCAGCTCTTCCCCATTTTGCCCCTGCTCTCTCCTCAGGTGCGTTCCCAGGCCCTGCTTTTCATCAAACGCATGTATGAGAAGGAACAGCTGCGAGAGTATGTGGAGAAATTCGCCCTCAACTACCTGCAGCTCCTGGTCCACCCCAACCCACCATCAGTTCTGTTTGGAGCTGACAAGGACACAGGTTTGGTGCAGCTTCATCAGATGTGTGTTGAGTGCCTCTGTGTCCTGGGCTCTGAGTTTTGGGGCAGAGCAGGATGAAGCTGAACCCTGCCCAGCTGACTAGGGGAGACAGCAAGCAGTAATGACAGAATTAGGCAAAGGTGGGGGTGCTCCACCCAGCCCAAGAAGTCAAGGAGAAACTCAAGGATGAGAAGAGCCAGCCAGTGCTAGAGCTATAGGGAAGGCCATCTGAGGCCAGTTCTCTCAGCAAAGCTCTAGGTCCCCCAGGATTCAAATGGACAGACTCAGGACCCCAGTAAATGGACCATTAAATGGTATGTTTGGGGCCATGATGAGGAGGCAGAGGAGACAGGCTTCCCAGGAGAGGTTCAGTATACATGAGACCCAGAGGTTGAACAAGTGTGAAAAAAGGAGCTGGGGGAGTGGCGCCTGTGGCTCATAGGAGTAGGGCACCAGCCCCATATACCAGAGGTGGAGGGTTCAAACCCATCCCCAGCCAAAAACTGCAAAAAAAAATAAAAGGAGCTAGGGAATGGTGGTTCCAGCAAAGGGGGCAACAGGCACAGATGCACAAGTGTAAAGGATCTTTGGAACTGTAAGAAGGGTCATGTGACCACCATAGAGGATGGCTGGTGGTAGGTTGGGGCTGCCCTATACATTGCCTGGCTGACAATGCAAGGGGAGCAGCTGGGGGTTATCCTGATGCCACAGGACAGTCTTGGCAAAACTTTGAGCAAGAGAAGGACAGAGTCAGAATTGCACTTTAGAAAGATCCTTCTGTTGGCCGTTTGGGTTGGTGGTCAGGGGAGGATGGAGATGGGAAGTCTGGTCACCCCACTTCCTTGTCCTAGAATAATTTGCTTCGTAATCTGGCTCCCTTCTCTGTCTAACCTACTCTGCTACTGAGCTATTTGCCATGAAGGGACAGATGCTGGGCACGGGAGGGGGTTGGGAGGATAATAAGTGAGCCTGATGCCTACCCCGCCCTGTCAGAGGTGGCAGCACCCTGGACCGAGGAGACAGTGAAGCAGTGTCTGTACCTCTACTTGGCCCTTCTGCCTCAGAACCACAAGCTAATCCATGAGCTGGCGGCTGTGTACACCGAGGCCATTGCTGACATCAAGCGGACAGTGCTGAGAGTCATCGAGCAGCCGGTGAGGCCCCTGAGCCCACCAGGTGCTGCCCACCCAGGGGCAGGGCTAAGTCCCCAAGTTCACCCCTTCCCCCAGCATCTCCATCTCCAAGTGTGCTAAGGATGAAGGGTTGTCCACCTTAGCCAACAGCTCTGTAACTCTTGGGTGGTCCACAGATTGTCTATCAGTTTGTGAGAAGACCAGGTGGCTCAGCAGTTTAGAGCCTAGAGTCAGATGGACCTGGGATCATGTTCTGCTACTAATTTTTTCATTGCAACCTTGGGCCCCTTCAGTGAAAATGGGGGAAATGATCCAGTCCTCTCACACTGTTGCAAGCTGTTCATGATGTAAACACCTGTATCACTGTCATTATTCATGAGCTGGCCCTCCTCTGTGTGGCTAACAGAAGTCTTATAGCTGTCATTACATAAAAATAAGTCCCACCTGCTCCTCTCTTTGGAGCCATAGAGTTGCACCTCCAAACTGACAGCTAAGTTGCAGACCATCTGTGCTTTCAATTTGCAGCTAGCTTTGAAACCACCTTTTCATATCTCTGTTCCTGACATATTTTTATTATGGAAAATTTCCAACATAAAGAGAAAATTACATTTTAGTCCCCACATACCTGGCATCCAAATGCACTGGGGTTCTTACCTGTGAAGTGGGAATAATAGGCTTACTGTCAGGGAGAAGCAGATTCATATCCTAATTTTCAAGGTAAACTAGAACTGTGGTTTGGAGAAAAGTGATCCCACTGGGCTGTGAACTCAAGAGCAAAGACAGTTAGGGCAGCACTTGTAGCTCAGTGGGTAGGGCGCCAGCCACATTCACCGAGGCTGACAGGTTCAAACCTGGCCTGGGCCAGCTAAAGCAACAATGACAACTGCAACAACAAAAAAAATAGCTAGGCGGCAACACCTGCAGATCAGTGGGTAGGGCTCTGGCCCCATATACTTGAGGGTGGCTGGTTCAAACTGGGCCCCGGCCAAACTACAACAAAAAAAATAGCTCAGCGTTGGGGCAGGTACCTGTAGTCCCAGCTACTCATGAGGCTAAGGCAAGAGACTCGCCTAAGCCCAGGAATAGGAGGTTGCTGTGAGCTGTGACACCACAGCACTCTACCAAGGGCGATAAAGTAAGACTCTGTCTCTTCAAAAAAAAAAATAATAATAATAGGCTCGGTGCCTGTGGCGCCTGTGGCTCAAGCGGCTAAGGTGCCAGCCACATACACCTGAGCTGGTGGGTTCGAATCCA
The DNA here is from genome assembly GCA_963574575.1 of Galagoides demidoff. Classification (NCBI taxonomy): domain Eukaryota; kingdom Metazoa; phylum Chordata; class Mammalia; order Primates; family Galagidae; genus Galagoides; species Galagoides demidoff. Next base: position 14,232 of record CAUYQV010112079.1, read on the forward strand.
GCCCGGGCCCACCAAACAACAATGATGGCTGCAACCAAAAAATAGCCAGGCATTGTGGCTGGCTCCTGTAGTCTTAGCTACTTGGGAGGCGGAGGCAGGAGAATCACTTGAGCCTAGGAGTTGGAGGTTGCTATGAGCTGTGATGCCATGACACTCTACCCAGGGTGACAGCTTGAGGTTCTGTCTCAAAAAAAATAGCCAGGCATTGTGGCGGGCACCTGTAGTCCCAGCTACTCAGGAGGCTGAGGCAAGAGAAGTGCTTAAGCCCAAGAATTTGAGGGTGCTATGAGCTATGATGCCACAGCACTCTACCAAGGGTGACATTGTGAGACTCTGTCTCAAAAAAAAAAAAAAAAGCAAAGATGGTCAGTTTTAGGACACTTAGAGACTCCTATTGGGCCAAAGTAAAACCCAGCCCTCTGAGCCCTGTGTTAGGTGCTCACAGTGAGGCAGGCTCCAGAAGACATGGCAAGTTGAGCCATGATCTGGACCTGCAGCCAAGCTGGGGCCGTGGCAGTCACTGAAGGGCTGAGCAGGAGCCTGAGAGGTCTTCACAGAGGGTTGAAGCATAGGTTGGGTGTTAAAGGTCTGCTCAGGTCTGAGATGGCAGAAGGAGTGACCTACAGGGAGGACAGTGCTAGCCAAGGAGCAGGACCAAGAGTAAGTCTGGGTCAGGATGACACTAAAGTTCTGACCTGCATCTCTCCCACCTGCTATCCATGCCCAGTTCTCTAAACCTGACACCTGGGCCTCCCCTAAGTCTGATCATCCCCATCTCTTGTCTCTAGATCCGAGGAATGGGCATGAACTCACCAGAGCTGCTCCTCTTGGTGGAAAACTGTCCCAAGGGAGCAGAGACGCTGGTCACCCGATGTCTACACAGCCTCACAGACAAAGGTACCCCACCCCGTACCCCCACTTTTCATATTTTCCTCTCTTCTGGTTTTGCCATATCTTCCCAGTCCTTTGGGCACAGAGCTGCTGGGTTCCCAGATGGTTGCCCCTCTTGTGGGTTTCCCCATCCTTTTGCCTCAATTCCTCCATCTGGAACAGTGCATTGCCAACTAGGGCTGAGGATTTCTACTCTGAAACTGAGTTGCCCCTGGCCTCCCACATACCCCCTTCTAACTCTCCCCCATGGGGCTCACCCTCCCCAGTCCCTCCTCTACTCCTGATGTGGTTTTTTTCTGCTGCTTTCACTTGTAGTACCACCCTCCCCAGAGCTGGTGAAGCGGGTCCGGGATCTCTACCACAAGCGACTGCCAGACGTCCGCTTCCTCATCCCTGTGCTCAATGGGCTGGAGAAGGTATAGAGCCTGTGCCTGTCTGTCCCCACTGCCTGGGGCAGGGAGGAGGACAATAGCAGGCTTTGTTCTTGGTAGTTGAGCCAGAGGCAAGTAAGAGAGGCTGGGAATATATCTTGCCTGTGGTCAGAAGTCTTAGAAGCCACAGACACCCAGATACCTACCTAAAATGCTTAGGAAACATTCTTGAGTTTGTTAGATGAGGGAGCAATCTTGGCTTTGCCTCATCTTTCCCTGACATCAAGCAGGTCATTTCCTTTCTTTGGTCCTCATCTGTCAAACGACAGGTCACAGTGGCTCTCGGTGCCAGACATGCTCAATGTGATTGTCCAGAGGCTGCACGTAAACCACAGAGGCAGCACTTTGCCTAATATGTAGGAACCTCACCCTCTAAGCTGTCTGTATATCCTGACACAGTCTTGCCCCTAATGAGCTATGGTATCTTGGGTAGGTCTTCATTTCCTCATCTATAAAAAGCAACGACACTCTTTACTTCTGTACACTTGTCTAGTCCAGCAGCTTGTGTGTAAAAAAGTCTGGCCCAAGGGGCCTGCGACATGCAAGGGAAATGAGTTGGGATAACAGCTCTGCCCTGAGGGAGCAGAGGGGGTGATGAGGAAGGGAAAAGGGAACATGGATAGAGGTTGGTGAGCCTGGGAGGGGGTATGAGGATGTATCAGACCCACTCTCACCCTCTCCCTGTAGAAAGAGGTGATCCAGGCACTGCCTAAACTCATCAAGCTCAATCCCATTGTTGTGAAGGAGGTCTTCAATCGCCTTCTAGGCACCCAGCATGGTAGGTGATGCACCCCCTCCCCCACCAGGGGCCAGCTTCAGGGAAAGAGGGTTCACCCATCTCCCTAGGGTACCATCCATCTCCCTGGGGTACCATCCGGATGTGTTGCCTCATCATGTCCCAGTGCTCCCAGGCCACCATCTTGGAATGTGGATGATGGTTTCATGCATGGCAGGGGTGAGGCTGTGAAGCTAGGGGCTAACTCTAGAAGTGTCTTCTCTTCTAGAATCCAGCTACTCTTCAGACCCTCAGGCAGAGGCTGCACTTTGGCCCTTCTTCACATCTTGCCTGAGTTCCTAAAGGGGTGTGCCAGGGGCACTTTGACACGGTCAAAAAGAAACAAAACTTTTTAAGAGGGCTGCTGCTTCATTCAGTGCCCCATTTTTATGTTAGTTGCTTCCCCTGCTCTAGCCCTCTGTCCACTAGTCTCCAAGAAGCAGAAGATACCTTGTTTGCATTCACCGCTTCCCCAGTCTGGGACACTCAGACTCGTCTCTCCACTGAGGCCTCTGTACTATCTTTCCCACCCCACTCTCACCAACTGCAGGTGAGGGGAACTCAGCCTTGTCCCCTCTGAATCCTGGAGAGCTCTTGATCGCATTACACAACATCGACTCGGTGAAATGTGATATGAAGTCTATCATCAAAGGTGAGGTGCTGCCCCAACCCCTCTTCAGTGGCCCCTGCAAACTGGGTGGGAGAACCTCAGTCACCCACACGCCTCTGCTGGAATCTGCCAAGTTGAAGATTGTGCCACCCACAGCCCCACCTCAGAGCTCTGGAGACTCACCTTCGTTCTTTTCCTCCCTCCTTCCTCTTCCACCTTCACCCTTCCAGGTCTTCCCTTTTACAGGCCTGCCTTTTCTTCCTTTGTCTAAGGCACTGATGTACCTACAGTGTGCTGACACAGAGTAAGCCTAAAGAAATGAGGGGGGCCACCTCCTGCCCTACCCCCGAGGAGCAGAAGGAAGCAGAGCCTACCCTGTGCGGGGGTCAGAGGCACAGCAACAGAGCAGGTTCAGTGCACAAGGGCAGTTGCTGGACTCAGGGTAGATGCCAGGCTCAAGCTAAGGCAGGAGGTCCTGCCTCCATGGCAGGGAGTTTAGTGACACACTGGCCAACTCACAACAATCACTACTCACTGAACCAGGTTCTCCCTACCTGCTCTTGCCAATCCTTATCACACTTAACCTGGTAAGTATGTTGGCTTCCATTCTGTAGGAAATGGAGGTTCCAGAGAGGTTAAGTAACTCACTCAGGGTCACACAGAAGTGTAAGTGGCATAGTGGAAAAAAACACAGAATTTGGAGTTAAATGGACCTGAGATGGAATCCTGGCTTTACCAGTTCCCTAGGTCTGAGGACCACCTCCCTGAAGAATACCCCTGTTCCTTCCCTGAGTGGTTTCTGGATCAGGAGCTGTTCTGTTCCACAGAAGTGGAGCCCCTGTCCTCTCTACTCATAAGTCAACTGTCTTTTGATTACTCTTCTCACCTTTGGAATGAGGAAGGGGCTTCCTCTTTCACTGAGCTTCATGTTGTAGCTTGAAGTAGCTTCTTCAGTGGCTCATTTCCTGTCTTCCTTAGCTGCTTCTCTCAGAAATTTTAAGGTCAAGAGAGGACTTTATGAATGTGTAAAACCCACTTTAAAACTGAGCAGTTTCTAAGGGGTCTAGCCGAAGGGTAGGGAGAAAAGGAATGCGGTCTTTCCACACCCTGACCCCTTTGGTGTCCTGAAGAAAGTTTCGGCCCGCTCCCAAGGACAGTATGCTCATATGGCTAGTGTGTAATTTGAGGGGATTTGCGCACACCACCGCTCCTGCCAAGGCCATTTGTGGACCCAGACTAGAGGCCCTGGTCAGTCAGGGCCTGTGGTGTTGAAGGAACCCAGGCCCGTGGAGATGCCATGTGGATAGCCAGGAGCTAGGCCTCTGGAGAGGTCAGCAGGGTCTACCTTTTTTAACCCCCATTTTCTTCCCACATGCTCAGGCCCACACACAGCTTCTATTCTGGCAGGGCTCTTGGCAGCCCTCCTCCTGGTCTTCCACCAGCTGTCTTCAGTTCTCAGAGCATGTTTCTTTCCTGCTTGTGTAGCAGTCTTCCTGGTTGCACTAGTGACCCCAGTATGAGCTTCAGATCAGAAGTCTACTCTTTTTTGTACACTGTTGGAACCCCAGTGCTGGGTCATGGAAGCAGTCATCCCTGGCACTTGCTCCCCCATAAGCCACCCTCTCTGGTGAGCTTCCCTAGAGCCAGTCCTACCATGAGTGATCTATTCCAGCAATTAAGAAATTCCTTGGACACCTCTTCTCAGCCACATCCTGGGTGGTGCTGGGGACACAGAAGAGACAGCCCCAGCCCTGCCCTACCAGGGCTCCCAATCCAGGGAGGGAGAAAGTTGTCCCTGCACAGAAACGACTAAAAGAGGGCAAGATAGGGCTGGAGCAGGGCAGCCTGGACATGGGTCATTGGGCAGGGTGAGTTAGGAGTGAGGTAGCATTTCGAGAGACAACAGAGAAAGGAAAAACATTTGTGGAGGCTGAGGGGTATATTAGCTGGCCTGGTTCTGGAACTGCAGAGCTGAGCCTGGCTGGGTCTTAGGGTTGAGGGGGGAAGTCTGGTCAGGAGAAGAGGTCAAGGTGTAACCATTAAGGAAAATGCATGGGACCCACCTACACAAGTTCTTGGGGTGGGGGTGGGGGTATGGAATTTGGCCTTGATCTCTTGAGAGCCTCTAGGAAGGAAGGAGTCAGGTTAAAGCAGCAGTTTTTAACCTTCTTAATGCTGCAACCCTTTAATACAGTTCCTCACTGGAACTGGTGGTGACCCCCAACCATAAAATTATTTTCATTGCTACTTCATAACTGTAATTTGCTACTGTTATGAATCATAATGTGTTTTCTGATGGTCTTAGACGACCCTTTTGAAAGGGTCATTTGACCCCCAGGTTGAGAACCACTAGGTTAGAGCTTTCCAGAAACCCCCTTAGTCTGCCATGTGGAGAATGGATTACAGGCTGCGTAGGAAGCCCAGGAGACTGGGCAGGGCTGATTGGGGGGAGAGGGAAGGATTTGATTCTAGAGGCCTTTGGGGAGTGGAGCAGGCAGGATCCAGTGACAACCTGGCCTTGGGGGCTGGAAGCAGGGGGTGCTTCCTTGATTTCTAGCAGGGCCTTGCCTCCTATATTCTCTCTGCCCACTTAGCCTCCTTCCTGTCTGTCTACCTGTAACATCACCATCTTCCCCTTTTAAGCCCCCACCCCTGTTTTCCATTACCCTCTCAAGGATGGGAGGGCCTCTCTTCTGGCTCAATAAAGACTTCTTGGTTGACAGATTCACATGGCAAGTGGTGTTTGGGGAAGAAGAGCTTCAAAGCAGCTCCTGGGGTCTCCCCTTTAGCACAATAAATTGGGGCACTACCACCCACTCAGAGAACAGGCCCCAAGGGCTGCTTGTAGGTGCTTGTGTTGTACCAGCCCTCTGGGTCCACCTTGCACTGGGTGTTGAGCTGGGGGAATCATTGTATGCACTGACCCCATCTCTTGTCCCTCCCTTTCCTATTACTCTACTGACTGTGTCCCTGTGTCCCCCAAACAGTCCTAGGCCTACTACCCCTATCACCTCAGCACCAGCACAAGCCCTGTGTCCTGGTCAGGCTTGGGGTGGCCAGGTTTCTGGTGGAGCTGGCCTATGGGCCTCTCTTGTCCTCTCTCTGGGAGGGCTGATGGAACTCAGCAGCTGCTGTCCCTCTCTCGCAGGGATGGGGGTGTCCTGCCACTGCTGTCAAGCCAGAATGGGTCTCCAAGGGTTGGCAGGTAGCCAGGGGAGGGTTACCTGCTTCATGATGGGTCTCCATGGCTTCCCTCCCTCAGCCTTCGCCAAGATTGTCCTCAAGGAAAAGGGAACAAGATCTTCCCATTCTGGCTAGTGTAGGGCTTCCAGAAGTTGGACATGGGCCCTCCCTTGGACCAAGTTTGAAGGCTTTCCAAGGGTCAAGCCACAGTGTACCATGGGCATGGGATCTTCTGCTAGGTTAGGGAGGCTTCTTGTCTCCCTGGGAGCTTCAGAAAGTCAGGACTGGCTCTTCCCCCTCACATGGACAGACTTCAGGGCTTAGGCTTCTGAAGTGTGTGGGGCTCCCACCTCCTGGGGGCAGCTGGGCAAAGAGGACAGGCCCACTCTCCGCCTCCTCACAGCCACCAACCTATGCTTTGCGGAGCGGAACGTGTACACATCAGAGGTGCTGGCCGTGGTGATGCAGCAGCTGATGGAGCAGAATCCCCTGCCCATGCTGCTCATGAGGACCGTCATCCAGTCCCTGACCATGTACCCCCGCCTGGGGGGCTTCGTCATGAACATCCTATCCCGCCTCATCATGAAGCAGGTAACCCTCCCCTGGCTACCCCCAACCCCTGCCTGCAGCTGGCTGCAGCAGAACCCACTGAAGATAGTCTTGAGGTAGAACCAGAGGGCTTCTAGCTTTTCTCTGCCCTCCCTCACAGAGGGAACCTACTGGAGAGCAGGTGCTACTGTGACCCCTTTACCCTGCCTCCTGCCCGGAAAACAGTGTCTCACGGGGCCAGCTACAGGGTGACGAGGGGCAGTAGGAGCAGTAGGAGCAGTGGTAGACTATAGGGGGTATGACCCTAGGAGGGGCGTGGCTGCCTATCCTTCCCCCACCACCACTGGGCACTAGCCAGGATGCATCTCAGAGCTGAAAAATGGTTCAGTTTTTTAGAGATGTTAGAAATTTGAGCTTGTAGAACCACAGTTAGACAAAAAACAGACCTCATCTGCAAGCTGCCCTAGTTGCACTTTGCAACACCTGGCTAAGATGTTAAAAGTGGGGTCAGACATAGCTGGGTTTAAATGTATACCTAGACAGGTCCTTGTACCTCCCTGATGCTCGCTGAGGGAATGTCACCTTCTCAAGGCTATCAGGAGAACAGAATGTGTTCCCACAGCATTTAGCCTGGGCTGGCTCCAGGAGGGTGGCTCTCTGTTATCTTCTACCCCTTTCCCAAACTGCCTCCCTGTTCCAGCTCCCTGGCTCTGGAAGACAAATTCTTCTGGAGGGAGGTCAGAGCTATATTAGCCAAGAGGAATCTGTTGGATGGTGGGATTGGGGTACATCCTGGTGAGGTCTTTCTCTAAGGGGCTGAGGTTGGAGGGACTGCCTGTGTGCCCCTCCCAACAACTTCCTCCCTGCTGGTCCAGGTGTGGAAGTATCCTAAGGTGTGGGAGGGCTTCATCAAGTGCTGCCAACGCACCAAGCCCCAGAGCTTCCAGGTCATCCTGCAGCTGCCACCCCAGCAGCTGGGAGCCGTCTTTGACAAGTGCCCTGAGCTCCGGGAGCCCCTGCTGGCCCACGTCCGCTCCTTCACCCCCCACCAGGTACCCTGGGATGTAGGGAGGGTGGCCCCTACAGACTTGAAAGGGGGCAGGCACAGGGGGAACCCTACACTGTCACATAAAGACAGGGGCTCTGGAGAGTCAGGGATTGGGGCATCTTGGGAGTCCAAGAGAAGTCTCCAGGCCAGACCTGTCCCAGCGCCCTCTTGCTGCTTTTCACCCAGCAAGCACACATCCCCAACTCCATCATGACCATCTTGGAGGCCAGCGGCAAACAGGAGGCTGAAGCCAAGGAGGCACCTGCAGGGCCCCTGGAAGAGGTGAGGGCCCTTGCAGACCACCCATCTGGATTCCCTAGGCCCCACCCTTGCACCCCAAGCCAGCAAGGCCCCACTACTTCCTTCCCTGAAGAGGCTGGGGCTACCCCACCACCTGTCTCTGAGAGGATGCTCCTGCTAAAAGGGAATAGCTACCCCTCCTCCCTGTGCCACAACTAAGAGTTTGCTGTCCCTTATGTTGCCCCCAGCTTTCTGCCTCAGGGTGGTCTCTGCCCCTTCTCTCCCACCATCCCCTGGAAGCACCTGTCCCTGAGCTGCTGCGTGCCCTCCCCACCCCCAGGATGACCTGGAGCCCCTGGCCCTGGCGCCGGCCCCAGCACCCCGTCCGCCTCAGGACCTCATCGGTCTGCGGCTGGCCCAGGAGAAGGCCTTAAAGCGCCAGCTAGAGGAAGAACAGAAGCTGAAGCCCGGAGGAGTGGGAGCCCCGACCTCCTCCTTATCTCCCTCCTCATCCTCAGCCCGGCTGGGCCCTCCCCCGTTGGAAGAAGCGATGGATTTTCGGGAGGAGGGGCCTGAGTGTGAGACCCCAGCTATCTTCATCAGTATGGATGATGACTCGGGGCTGACTGAGGTCGCCCTCCTGGATTCGAGTCTGGAGGGACCCCTACCTAAGGTAGGGACAGCAACCAAAGCACTCCGAGGAGAGGCATCCAGCCTGGGTGGGGACGCGGTGGGGTGGGGCCTGCTGGAAAGCTGGGGGGACGCCCTCTTATCCACCCCCACTTTCCTGGGTCACAGGAGACAGCAGCTGGCGGGTTGACATCAAAGGACGAGCGGAGCCCTCAAACCCTCGCCCCTGCTGGAGAAGACACCGTGAAGACCCCCAGTCCGACCTCTGAGGAAGCTGGGGAAGCCGAGAGCAAGGGGAACAGCTGACGGGGCTGGGTGGGGAAGGGGAGTGGGGTGGGAGCTGAGTTGGGAGACGCCGTGGGGCTTGACCAGCGGGTGCTTTGCCTTAAAAAATAAAATTAAAGAGATGGAGGGTCTGGGGCTTGAGTGCCGTGTCATCTCTGCTGCCTTGTCTGCTGTGGGCCGCGCGGGATCTGGGGGGAGCGCGCCCGGGAGGCGACTGGAAGCCCCCGGGTGCGGGGTGCGCCTGCGCGGGGCCTCGCTCCCTGGCCCTGGTGCATCCGCGATCTGCTATAACGGCCCGTCCCTCTGCATCCTTAGAAACTGGCAGCGCCCGCGCTGCGACTGCCAGGCGTGTGCTTGTCTGCAAGCCTTCATCCTAGAGGTCTGTGCCTTCCTTCAAACCATGGGGGACCCACCGCCCCCTGGGGAATCCCCTTCCCAGCAGTCCTTCAACCAAAGGAGTTCCCTAGTCTCTGAGCAGCGACGGCGCAGCTCAGTGCAAATTCAGCCCCAGGCAGCAGGCTCTGAGGAGGAGTTTGATGTGGACCAGGCCGGCCCCCAGGGCTGGAACCAGTGGAGCGGTGCATCCCAGCAGGAGAACATACCGCTGTTCCAGGCTGAGGAAGCCTGGGTGAGTGGTATGCAGTACCCACCCGTGAATGTAGGCTTTCCTCCCGAGTTCCAGCGCCAACCTTACATGGTAGAAAACAGGATGCAGGCGTCTGGCCAGTCTGCCAGCCTGATAATGCAGCAGCTACAGCAGGGCCAAGCCAACCTCGTCCAGCAACTGGAGGCTGCTTACCAGGACCACCAGGGCGACCTTCTGAGCCACTTCTACCGCAGAGATGACCAGCACTTATATGAAAGCGCCCAGCATGGGCCTTACGTAAGGGATGACCCTGCCCTCCATTTCACACCCTCTGAGCTGGGCTTCCTGCCCTACAGTATGGAGGTGCCTGAACCAGAGCCTCGAGAGCTGGCCGTACAGAACGCAAAAGCCTACCTGCTGCAGACCAGCGTTAACTGCAACCTCAGCCTGTGAGAGGGGGCCAGGAGTGGGGAGTGTGGGGCACCCAGGTCCTGCCTCAATAAGGAAAACCAGTAAGGGCATGTAACTCAGGGCAGGGAAAAAACACAGTCATGTGCTAGCACTTCATGTGTTAACATGTGATACAGCTGAGATGACATGCATCTACTGTTCCTCTTTTACAGAGGAGACAGACCTTTACAAAGAAGTTAGGCTGCTTATCCAAGACTACACAGCTAGCTAGGATGTGGCTGAATCAGGACTCCAGAACAAGAGATTTGGCTCCTGGGATCCTGTTTTTATCCACTAAAGTTAACTGCTCAATGAAAGCATCTGGGGACGTGACATTTGATTAGGGACCTGAACAATTGAGGGAGAACACCTTACAGATAGCTGGAGGAAGGGTGATCCTGGTATAGGGCACAGCATAAGCAAAAGCTTTGAGGTTTGCTGTTTGAGGAGCAGGATCCTATATAGCTCCTTTATCAACATGTTAAGGCCATATGCAGTGGCTCACACCTGTAACCTTAGCACTCTGGGATGGTGAGACAGATGGATTCCTTGAGTTCAGGAGTTCAAGACCAGCCTGAGCAAGAATGAAACCCCATCTCTATTAAAAATAGAAAAACTGAGGAAAGAGGACTGCTTCAGCCTAAGAGCTGGCAGTTGCTGTGAGCTATGATTCCACAACACTACAACAGCTTGAGACTAAATAAAAATTTAAAAAAATTTTTTTTAAATAGAAAGGGTGGTGCCTGTGACTCAGTGAGTAGGGTGCCAGCCCCATATACCGAGGGTGACGGGTTCAAACCCAGTGCTGGCCAAACTGCAACAAAAAAATAGCTGGGAGTTGTGGTAGGTGCCTGTAGTCCCAACTACTCGGGAGACTGAGGCAAGAGAATTGCCTAAGCCCAGGAGTTGGAGGTTGCTGTGAGCTGTGATGCCACAGCATTCTACCAAGGCACTAAAGTAAAACTCTGTCTCTACAAAAAAAAATAAAAAATAAAAAAATAGAAAAATTAGCCAAGCCTTGTGGCAGGCACCAGTAGTCCCAGCTATTAGGAAGACTGAGGCAGGGGATCACTTGAGCCCAGAAATTGAAGTTGCTGTGAGCATGATGCCCCAGCACTGTACCTAGAGTGACAAGAGTGAGATGCTGTCTCAAAAAAAAAAAAAAAATTAGGCGTGGTGCCCATAGCTCTGTTGTTAGAGTGCCAACCACATACACTAAGGCTGGCGGGTTTGAACCCTGCCCAGTCCTGATAAACCACAATGACAACTGCAACAACAACAACAAAAATAGCCAGGTGTTGTGGCGGGTGCCTGTGGTCCCAGCTATTTGGGAGACTGAGGCAAGAGAGTCGCTTAGGCCCAAGTTTGAGGTTGCTGTAGGCTGTGATGCCACAGCACTCTACCAAGGGCAACATAGTGAGACTCTGTCTCAAAAAAAAAGAAAAAAAAATTAACATGTTAAACCCGATGAATTATATTATTCTAATGTCAATCCAGTCTTGCATTCTTTTTATTATATTAGCCCAAATTAATCGTAATTTGTCATCCTTTTCTGAAATTTCTGGGTGCCACTTGCTAATATTTTGCATAGGATTTCAGAATCCATATTCTTTTTTTTTTTTCAGAGATAGAGTCTCACTATGTCGCCCTTGGTAGAGTGCTGTGGCATCACAGCTCATAGCAACCTCCAACTCCTAGGCTTAGGTGATTCTCTTGCCTCAGCATCCTGAGTAGCTGGGACTACAGGCGCCCACCACAACGTCCAGCTATTTTTTTTGTTGCAGTTTGGCTGGGGCTGGGTTTGAACCTGCCACCCTCAGTATATGGGGCCAGCGCCCTACCCACTGAGCCACAGGTGCTGCCCAGAATCCATATTCATAAATGAGATTGGCATGGAATTTTTCTTTCTCCTAGTGTCCTTGGGTTTTGGTACTGAGGTCATGTTAGACTCATAAAAAGTCTCAGCACCTGTTCTTCGCAGTGGGGAAGTCTTACCCCCAGAGTCTGCATGGTGTGCCCCTTCACTTGATTCAGAGCTTGGCTTAAATGTCACCTTGGTGAGGCTTTCCCTGGCCCCCTTGTTTAAAATTACACACTTTCTCCCACACCTGACACTCTTGGTCCTCATGCCCTGCTTTGTCTCCCAACACATTATTTATTGTGCATGTTTGATTGATACCAGTCTCCATAATCAAAACGTTAGCTCCCCCAGAGAAGGAGCCTTTTCTGTTTCCTACTATGTCTCCAGCAGCAAGCACAGGGCCAGGCCCCCAGCAGCGTGCTCTATGAGCTGAGTGAGTGATGTCCCCTACCTCCCACTCCCTCCCCGGGAGGCAGGTATGAACACCTGGTGAACCTGCTGACCAAGATCCTGAACCAGCGGCCTGAAGACCCCCTGTCCATCCTGGAGTCGCTGAACCGCACCACGCAGAAGGAGTGGTTCCACCCCAAACTGGACACACTGAGGGATGACCCAGAGATGCAGCCCACCTATGAGATGGCGGAAAAGCAGAAGGCACTGTTCCTGCGCAGTGGAGGCGGCACCGAGGGCGAACAGGAGATGGAGGAGGAGGTGGTGAGTCAGTGGGGAAGGGTGTGCATTGGAATCCATGGGACCCCAGGCTTAGGGCACAGCCTGTGCTGAAGCCTGTAGGTGAGGGACAGCAACCCAGAACCTGCGTAGAGGGCAGGGCCAGGTGGCAGAAGAAGGCTGGGAACACCACCAAAGGGGCTCCAGGTTCCTCCTGAGGCCACTAGGGTGCTGTGGAAGGGGTGAAGCAGAGGAAAGGTGAGTCAGCTCTACTTTTTAGAAAGCTGAATCCAGCTGCCACATGGAGTTGAAGGCTGGTTTCTCCCCCCAAGAAGTAATTCTGTCCCCTGGCATCTCTCAACACTGAATCAATTGCTTCTTTTCCCTAGCCTCAGTTTCCCCATCTATAAATTGAGACCCACTAAGAACTCTTCCATCCATGGCTCATTAACACTGTACCATCCTGGGCAGCGCCTGTGGCTCAGTGAGTAGGGTGCCGACCCCATATACCTAGGGTGGCGGGTTCAAACTCAACCCTGGCCAGACTGCAACAAAAAAGAGCCGGGTGTTGTGGTGGGCACTTGTAGTCCTAGCTACTTGGGAGGCTGAGGCAGGAGAATCGCCTAAGCCCAGGAGTTGGAGGTTGCTGTGAGCTGTGACTCGACAGCTCTCTACCAAGGGCAATAAAGTGAGACTCTGTCTCTAAAAAATAACAACAACAACAACAACACGGTACCATCCTTAGAATATAATAATACTTTTCTGTATAGGCTCAAGTCTAGATAATCCCATCCAAAGTTAAAAAATGCCATAGTAAAAAATGCATTTGATACCTGGATAAACCCATCCTGAAGTGGAAATCGCACGCTGGGAACTGTCTGTATTTAGTTTCACGATCTCACGTTTCCAGAATTGGATGATGCTTAAAATTTGGGTGATGTGTGCTTTCACTCGGTCAACAAACGTTTGTTGTAAACTCTTCATAATAATTCGGACACCTAAGTCTCCTAAGAGTTTTAGGAGCATTGTCCCTTTTCACCCCTGAAGCATAAGGCAAGTGTTGTACATGATTCCCATTTTATGGAGGAAAAAACTGAGGCTCAGAGGGCACAACACTAGGAAGTGCCAAGGACAGGACTAGGAAGGCAGGACCGTGACTTTCAAAGCCAGAGCTATAACCACCATCCTATATGCAGATTCTGCTGCTGATCTGTGCTTGCTTATATGCTTCTGAGAGTGTAGGATTCTGGCGACACTGCGGTGGGATGGTGGGAGAACGCCCTAATCATAATATGACATATGAATGGGTTCTTGGGCAAGCAGAACGCTCAAGTGAGCAAAGTGCTAAATCTTAGGCATGAAGGATAGCTTTTTCTGGGAGTATGAATTTTTTGTTTTATTTTTTTTGAGACAGTGTCACTATGTCACCCTCAGTAGAGTGCTGTGGCGTCACAGGTCACAGCAACCTCAAACTCTTGGGCTTAAGTGATTCTCTTACCTCAGCCTCACGTGTAGCTGGGACTACAGGTGCCCACCACAACGTGAAGTATTTCTTTGTTTGTTAGTAGGCTCGGGCCGGATTCGAACCCAGCAGCCCCAGTACTTGTGGCCGGCACCCTACCAGCTGAGCTACGGGCCTGAGCTCGGGAGTATAGAGAGTAGGGTTTTAGATTAAAGACTGCCATTATTTCCTTGAAACATCTCACGCTCCTTGGAAATGCGGCCCCGCCTCTTTAGAACGCCATCCCAATAAAGCCCTGCCCTGTTGAAATTTGATGCCTTGGAAAGCTCTACCTCCTCAGGGCCCCCAGGGTCTGGAGGCCGACCCTATTAGAACTTGGAGCTGGGGTTCTTAGCCTAGGGTCTGGATAAAAACAAAATTCTTATTCGTGGTCTGTGCATGCTTTTAGGAAGCAACTCATAAAAAATGTGTAATTCGGCATTTTATGTTTATTTTTTTCTGGCAAGCATGAGGCAAGGCTTTCATTTCTACTTCTTCCAAATGGCTAGCCACGGTCCCCAGCAGCAATTGCGGAATAATCTCTTGTCCCTCCTTGAAATACCATGCCCATGGGGTTTGAGTGCGTTTCTGGATTCTGTGCCTTTGCTCTTTGGATGGTTCCAGCTCCAGGACTCTCCTTTCCACCATTTACAGCAGCAGCATAGTGGGTGCTGCAATTTTGGTAGTTTAATCTACCTATCGCTGCACATCTGCTTTGAAAAATTTCCTATTTTCATATTTATAATTTTAGACTAACTTTAGTATTATTTTAACATATTCCAAACACTAACATCTTACTGTATTTGTTTGACAATGTAAGTCACTTTAAGTTAAAAAAACAGATGATGGGCTTGGCACCTGTGGCTCAGTGGCTAGGGCGCCAGCCACATACACCAAAGTTACAGGTTCAAATGCAGCCTGGGCCTGCCAAACAACGACAACTGCAACCAAAAAATAGCCAGGCGTTGTGGTGGGTGCCTGTAGTCCCAGCTACCTGGGAGGCTGAGGCAAAAGAATCGCTTAATCCAAGAAGTGAGGTTGCTGTGAGCTGTGACAGCCACAGCATTCTACCCAGGGCAACATAGTGAGACGTCTCAAAAAAAAAAAAAAAGATGTGAGCGAAATGTAAACAAGTGACTTAGACAAAATAGACTTTTCCCCACACATAATAGTCACGTTTAGGACTGGCAAGGTGGCTCGGCACCTGTGGCTCAAGTGGCTAAGGCGCACCAGCCACATACACATAAGGTGGGTTCGAATCCAGCCCAGGCCCGCCTAAAAACAACAATGACGGCTGCAACCAAAAAATAGCCGGGCATTGTGGCGGGTACCTGTGGTCCCAGCTACTTGGGAGGCTGAGGCAGGAGACTCGCTTGAGCCCAGGAGTTGGAGGTTGCTGTGAGCTGTGATGCCACCGCATTCTACCCAGGGGGACACCTTGAGGCTCTGTCTAAAAAAAAAGGACTGGCAAGGTGGCTCCCCAATGAAGGAGCACTGAGAGCCTTCTCCTCCCCTCACCCACAATCATCTCCCTCCCTGTATCTAAATGCAGAGAGCAGTTTTCAGCATCAAAGTAGGCTGGATAGAAATCTCCTCTCTGTCTAGTGCAGTCAGCAAGGCTTGCTTCTGGCTGTAAGTGCTTGACTAAAGCAGCCCAAATACTTCAGCAAAACATTTAATTACCTCACTTCACCCATAAATCTGGTGACAGGTACAGTTGGTGTGGAATCTCTAAGGCCTTCACAAATCCCCTCTTTCCTCACCCCTCTCTGCCTTCTTCATCATGCAGATGTTTGGGACTGAGTTGCCACTTTATGTTAAAAAAAAATGACTGCTGCAGCTCCAGACATCATATTCACACACCAGTGCTTCAAATGGGAGGAGGGAGCATTTTCTTATATGTTCTGCGCTTTTTTATTAAATCAAGGGAGCAAAAATTTCCCTGGAGCTCCTTAAAAAACTTCTGCTTGCATTTATTGGCCAAAATTGGGTCACATGGCTTTTCCTAGGTACAAGGGAGGCTGGGAAAGTGGCTGCTAAGCTTCCACCATAGCAGACAGGCAGTGAAAAAGGGGCTTGGGAGGCTTGGTGCCTATAGCTCAGTGAGTAGGTTGCCAGCCCCATACACCATGACTGGCGGGTTCAAGCCTGGCCCAGGCCTGCTAAATAATAATGGCAACTCCAACCAAAAAATAGCTGGGTGTTGTGGTGGGCGTCTGCAGTCCCAGCTACTTGAGAGGCTGAGGCAAGAAAGAGTTTGAGATTGCTGTGAGCTGTGATGCCATCGCACTCTACCCAGGGCAACACGGTTAGCTCTGCCTCAAAAAACAAAATACAAGCTCGGTGCCTGTGGCTCAAGCAGCTAAGGCACCAGCCACATACACCTAAGGTGGTGGGTTCGAATCCAGCCCAGGCCCACCAAACAACATTGATGGCTGCAACCAAAAAAATAGCCGGGCGTTGTGGCGGGCACCTGTGGTCTCAGCTACTTGGGAGGGGAGGCAGGAGACTCACATGAGCCCAGGAGTTAGAGGTTGCTGTGAGCTGGGATGCCATGGCACTCTCCCCAGGGGTACGGCTTGAGGCTCTGTTTCAAAAAAAAAAAAAACATAAATAAAAAATAAAATAAAACGGGAAAATTTGGGCCAGGCATGGTGGCTTGCACTTACATTCCCAACAGTTTGGGAGGCCAAGGTGGGAGAATCACTTGAAGCCAGGAGTTCAAGACCAGCCTGAGTGGCCAGGCCCAGTGGCTCACGGCAGTAATCTCAGCACTCTGGGAGGCCAAGGTAGGCAGATTGTTTGAGCTCAGGAGTAAAACCGGCCTGAGCCAGATCGAGAACCCGTTTCTAAAAATAGTTGGGCATTGTGGTGGATGCCTGTAGTCCCAGTTACTAGAGAGGGTGAGGCAGAGAATCCCTTGAGCCCGGGAGTTTGAGGTTGCTGTGAGCTATGATGCCATGGCACTCTGCCGAGGGCAACATAGTGAGACTCTGTCTCAAAAAAGGGGGTGGGGGGAGTGACGCCTGTGGCTCAGTGAGTGGGGCATCCGCCCCATATACTGAGGGTGGTAGGTTTGAACCTGGCCCTGGCCAAACTGCAATAAAAAAATACCTGGGCATTGTGGCAGGCACCTGTAGTCTTAGCTACTCGAGAGGCTGAGGCAAGAGAATTGCCTAAGCCCAAGAGCTAGAGGTTGCTGTGAGCTGTGATGCCACAGCACTCTACTGAGGATGACAGAGTGAAACTCTGTCTCTAAAAAAAAGAAGAAGAAGAAGAGTGTCATGTGAAGGTGAAGGCAGAGCTTAGGTTGATGTTTCTACAAACCAAGGGATACCAGTGATTGCCAGTGATCCATCAAAGCCAGGAGAGAGGCATAGGAGAGATTCTCCCTGATAGCCCTTAGAGGGAACCAGGTCTGCCAACACTTTCTTTTTTTCTTTGAGACCCCAGCTAGAGTGCCATGGTATCATCATAGCTTGCTGCAACTTCAAACTCCTGGGCTCAAGTGATCCTCCTGCCTCAGCCTCCTGAGTAGCTGGGATTACAGGTGTCCACCACGATATCCAACTAGTTTTTCTATTCTTTTTTTTTTTTTTTTAGGTTAGGAGGGGCAGACTTCTTTTTTTTATTGAATGGTAACTATGTACATTAATGTACTTCTGGGGTACAGCATGGGGTTTTCACACTAGTTTTTCTATTCTTAGTAGAGACAGGTCTCACTCTTGCTCAGGCTAGTCTTGAACTCCTGATCTCAAGTGATCCTCCCACTTCCTCCTCTCTCAGTTTCCTGGAGTGCTAGATTACCAGCATGAGCCTCTGCTATCTCTCCACATACCTGGTGGAATGATCCAGTATATGTTTCCCAATTTACACGTTTTACTTCCAGCCATACACAGAACTGGTCCTGCATTCATTTCCTATTTCTGCTATAACAAGTTACCATACACGTAGTGGTTTAAAACAACACAAACACATTATCTTACTGCTCTGGAGGTCAGAAGCTCCAAATGCTTCTTGCTGGGCTAAATCACAGTGTGGACAGGGCTGTGTTCCTTCTGGGGGCTCTAGGGAGAGAATCTGATTCCTTGCCTCTTCCAGCTTCTAGATGTCATCTGCATTCTTTCCTCTACCTTGACAGCCAGCAGCTCAGCATCTTCCAACCTCTCTGGATCTCTGTCTCCTGTCTCCATCATTACATCGTCTCTGACTCTGTTGTCTCACTCTTTTTTTTTTTTTTTTGAGGCAGAGTCTCACTAAGTCACCCTCCCCTCAGTAGAGTGCTGTGGCGTCACACCTCATAGCAACCTCAAACTCCTGAGCTTTAAGTGATTCTCTTGCTTCAGCCTCCCAAGTAGCTGGGACTACAGGTGCCCGCCAATGCCTGGCTACTTTTTGTTGCTGTTGTCATTGTTGTTTTTAGCAGGCCTGGGCCGGGTTCAAATCCACCAGCCCTGGTGCATGTGACCAGTGCCCTAAGTACTGAGCTACAGGTGCTGAGCCTGTCATCTCCCTCTTTTATTTACCAGAAGCCTTGTGATTCCATGGAGCCCATCTGGATAATCATCTCCACATCTCAAGATCTTCAACTTAATCACACCTGCGATGTCCCTTTGCCATGTGAGGTCACATAATCATAGTTTCTGAGCATTAGGGTAGGGACATCATTGAGGACCTTTATACTGCCTTCTCAGTCCCTCTCTCTCCATCCTGATTTCAAATTCTGGCAAGAGAGCATACGGTCTCTCTGGTTTGGTGTAGTTCATGCTGATCTCACAAGGTGGGATCTCTTGTTTTATTCTCTAACACAGCTCAGGGCCTAGCCCAGGTCGACACCCACTGGGTCTTTAATAATGATTTCTGGACTCATAAAATGAAAAATTGCTGTGACTACGTGGATATGGGTGAAAGGTATTTATTTCCCCGAGAGAAAGGGAAGCACATTGGTCTGTGGCCTGTGCGGGCGAACATCTCACTTCCTCCTCTGGCTCCCTCTTCCCATTCCCTAGCTGTGTGAACCAAGCAGATGGTAGAGGTGGGTGCAGTGAGGATTTAGTACCATCCTCCAACATCACTGATCCCTCAGTTCACGACCTGTCTCTGCCCTTAATTTGCTGTGAGACATGGCGTATGTGTTAGGAATGCATTTGTCTGAAAGTGATAGAAAACATGACCCACAGTCCTTTCTTTGTCAAAGGAGACTTCAGTCCTTTCTTGAACAAGGAGACTTCAGTAGGTAAAGCAATTCAGAGATGCCCTGGGGACTAAGCAGTTAAGCAGTGTTCACCTGTCAGAGCCCTTACTATTATGGTGTGGGACTTTGTCTCTGTGTGTTGCCTCATGGCCCCAAGACAGCTGCTGTGGCTTGAGATCTCACATTCCCATTCCAGGCAGGATGAAGTGAGAAGGATGAAGAACTAAAAATTGTCTCCTTGTGTGGTTTTGCCTTTTCTTTTCCATCAAGGGATATTGTACCCAAGGACTTCCCCTCCATCTCACTGGCTAGAACTGAGTTTCAGAATGTTTTAGGTCTCTTTACTCTATAACAATCCAGGGGTCAGGCTAGGGAGCAGGGCTTCAGCCTTCTTCCCTCTGCCCCCCATCCCACCCCGGCAGACAGACACCGCGGTGCCCAACATCATGGAGGCAGCCTTCCACTTCGGGCAGGCCGGCGTGGGGCTGAGCTCAGATGAGAGCTTCCGCGTCTTCCTGGCTCTGAAGCAGCTGGTGGAGCAGCAGCCCATCCACACGTGCCGCTTCTGGGGCAAGATTCTGGGGCTCCGCCGCAACTACCTGGTGGCTGAGGTGGAATTCCGGGAGGGCGAGGAGGAGGGAGAGGAGGAGGAGGCAGAGGAGCTGATCGAGGGCGGCGAGGCCATGGAGGGGCACTTGGAGGAGGAGGGCGAGGAGGACGAAGAGAAGGTCGCCGACGCTGTCCCCAAGCCCATGTGGAAGCCGCCGCCCGTCATTCCCAAGGAGGACAGCCGCACAGGCACCAACAAGTACCTGTACTTCGTCTGCAACGAGCCTGGCCGGCCATGGACGCGGCTACCCCACGTCACGCCGGCCCAGATCGTGAACGCCCGGAAGATCAGGAAGTTTCTCACCGGCTACCTGGACGCGCCAGTCATCAGCTACCCGCCCTTCCCCGGCAACGAGGCCAACTACCTGCGTGCCCAGATCGCCCGCATCTCGGCTGCCACACAGATCAGCCCGCTGGGCTTCTACCAGTTTGGAGAGGAGGAAGGTGATGAGGAGGAGGAGGGCGGCGCTGGGCGCGACTCCTATGAGGAGAACCCTGACTTTGAGGGCATCCCGGTGCTGGAACTGGTCGACTCCATGGCCAACTGGGTGCACCACACTCAGCACATCCTGCCGCAGGTGAGGACCGGTGGGACCCACCGATAGTGCTGTCAAGCTCTTACTCTCTGGTAGGCATGAGCTAAATAATCTCATTCATCCACCCAGTTGGCCATTTCCTTCTTTCATTCTGCAGACACTGCTGGATAACCCTCTCAGAAACCTTTGGGGTCAGTTGCATTTTAGAGCTCAGAATTTTTCAGATTTTGAAAAGGTGGCTTGGCGGTGGACATCCAAGATAGTACACAACAGACCTAGCAAAGGCAGCGGCTGCAGCCCCATATCAATTATCTCTGCAGCAAGAGTAACCTCTCATCAGCAGGGCAGAGTTGTTGCCAAATGACTTAAGATAAAACTTGGGGTTTTCAGTAGGGTATGGTGGTTTACACCTCTGGAAGGCTGAGGCAGGCGGATCACTTGAGCTAAGGAGTTCGAGACCAGCCTGAGCAACAGCAAGACCCCATTTCTAAAAAAATTAAAAATAGCCAGATATTCTGGCAGGCGCCTGTAATCCCAGCTACTTGGGAGGCTGAGGCAGGAGGAGCCTTTGAGCCCAAGAGTTTGAGGTTGCTATGAGCTATGAGCCTTGGCACTCTACGCAGAGCAACAGAGTGAGACTCAGTCTCAAACAAAGAAACAAACACAAAGAGACAAGAGTCTCATTATGCCACCCTGGGTAGATGCTACTGTGTGGTAGCTCAGAGCAACCTCAAACCCTTGGACTCAAGTGATCTTCTTGCCTCAGCCTCCCAAATAGATGGGACTACAGGCACTTGCCACAATATCTGGCTATTTTTTATTTTTTTAGAGATAGGGTCTTGCTTTTGCTCAGGCTGGTCCCGAACTCCTTAGCTCAATCAATCCACCGATCTCAGAAGATGTGAGCCATCGTGCCTGGTCTAAATCTTTAGATTTTCAAAGTTTTTTCAAATTGCAAAGTACTGAACAAGATATTATGTACCTGCATTTGTTTATTTTATTTTATATATATAGTTTTTGAAACAGAGTCTCATTTGTTCACCCTTGGTAGAGTGCTGTGGCATCATAGCTCACAGGAACCTCAAATTCTTGGCTTCAAGTGATCCTCTTGCTTCAGCCTCCCAAGTAGCTGGGACTATAGGCGCCTGCCACACACCCGGCTATTTTTTTAAGATGGGGTCTCACTCCGGCTCATGCTGGTCTTGAACCTGTGAATTCAGGCATCCACTCACCTCAGCCTCCCAAGTGCTGGGATTACAGGCATGAGCCACTGCACCCAGGATATATTTTATTTTTTTGAGACAGAGGCTCACTTTGTTGCCCTGGGTAGAGTGCCTTGGCATCATAGCCACAGCAACCTCAAACTCCTAGGCTCAAGAAATCTTCTTGCCTTGGCCTTCTAGAGTTTTTCAGAAGATTACAGGTGTGAGCCACTGAGCCTGGCCTGGACCTGCATTTTTTTTTTTTTTTGAGACACAGTTTCACTATGTCACCCTTGGCAGAGTTCCATGGCATCACAGCTCACAGCAACCTGAAACTCCTGGGCGTCAGTGATTCTCTTACCTCAGTCTCCCACGTAGCTGGGACTACAGGTGCCCACCACAACGCCCGGCTATTTTTTCGTTGCAGTTGTCATTGTTGTTTAGCTGGCCTGGGCTGGGTTCAAACCCACCAGCCTGGGTATATGTGGCTGGCGCCCTACATTGAGCTACAGGTGCCTCCTGGACCTGCGTTTAAGTGCTTAGTGTGTCCTCAGTCAAATATTTTTAGTCATATATTTATTCACTCAAAGAAGAACCTGCTGTATGCTTGTAACTTCCCACTCACTCATTAAACAGTTATTGACTCTACAGTGTTTTATTGAATGCAAATAACTCCTTTTGAGATCAGTACAACCATTTCATGGTTGGCAAAAAGGAGGTTTGCTGTATGCTGTGCACTTATGTTCATTGGCTCAGCAAACATTGGCTCCTGATTATCTCAGGTAACCCAACAACAATCCAGTGAAAGAGGCATCCATGACACCCCTATTTCACAGATGAAGAGAGGATCATATGGGCTGCCCAATACTAGTTGCACAAGAGTAGGACTTTGGGGGAATCTCTATTCTCTAAGATATAGCCCTAACATCTATGGCAGTGCCTGCATTTGGCAGGTGCTCATTAAATACGTGATGAATGAAACAATGAGTTGATGAATGTATGAACACAGTTAGCAGGAGGTGGGGATCTCCACCTCACTGCAACAGCTCTTGCCCCTTACCTGTGCGACTAATCCTGCTTTCCTGCCCATGCCTGGATCCCTGGGGATGGGGATAAGGCCAGCACTCCAGAGTCCTGCCTGGCCTTTCTCCTCCCAGGGTGCTGGCTGGTTCTGTCCCTCTGGGTGCCACCTAACCTTCCCTCTCACTCTCAGGGTCGCTGCACTTGGGTAAACCCTTTGCAAAAGACAGAGGAGGAAGAGGAGCTAGGGGAGGAAGAAGAGAAGGCAGATGAGGGGTTGGAGGAGGTGGAGCAGGAGGTCGGGCCCCCACTGCTGACACCGCTCTCAGAAGATGCAGGTAAGGGTCCTCCTCATCTTGCACACCTGTAGCCTGGTGGGAGGGAGGGCAAGAACAGAGAGGCAAGCCATCTCTGCAAGTCTCAGTTGCTCTCTCATCTGTAATATGGGCATCAGCAGTGCCTCCCTTCTGGGGTGAGGGGAACATGACCACATTGTGAATGTGTCTGGCATGTAGCAATGGCCCAGATCCTAGGATATGGCCTTTTGAGTCACACGTGGTTTAGGGGAGAGGGAGATATAGTTAGGGAGCCCTCCCTGAATGGATTGAATGGACAGGAATTTCCTGAGGTGGGGGCCTCTGGTTCTTACAGGAGAGAGGAAGGAGAGGTTGGGAGTGAGTGGACAGAGCCTGGATTTGGAGCCAGATTCTGTAAGCCCAGAGCCCATGCCCTACCGTTTGCACCCTGGTCCCAACTAGTGGCCAGCCTAAGTATCTCAACAGCTTCCCTATCTTGGGGGCTCCTGCTGAGTACCAGGCACTATAGCAGATGTGCTGCAGACATTGTACCAGAATTCCACCCTGCAATGGAGATGACATGAATATGCCCATGTACTGGTTACAGGCAGTGAGGAGGCTCAGACAGGCCACATACCTTTTGAGGCCACACAGGGAGAGAATGGTCTGGAGCCAGGGTTTGAACACTGAAGCCCATGTTATTAGTTGTTGAAGTTCTCTTCATGAGCCCCCTGGCCTCTCTTTGCTCTCTACCTTCCTCCCTTTGGTCCCTCCAGGGCATGGGAACCCTCTGACCTTGCTGCCTCTCTCGCCCACCCTCCCCCTGCAGAAATCCTGCACATGTCAGCCTGGACCGCCCGCCTGTCCTGCCCTCTCTGTCCACAATATTCTGTGGCCGTCGTGCGCTCCAACCTCTGGCCGGGGGCCTACGCCTACGCCAGCGGCAAGTAGGTCTTCTTCCAGCCCCTCCCAGCAGGACAATCCCTTAGGACTTCTTCAGAGGCTGGTCGGGCTGGACACCCCCCAGGGTGAGCAGAGGCTCCCTTCAGGAAGCCCCCTCATCAACTCCTAGGGATTCCACTGGGGCTAAAATGAGAAACCCCAGCCCCTTGGATAAGAGAAAAGGATCAGAGAGGGGAAGGGCCTGGCCCAAGGTCACACAGCACTTGCACCATTCAAATCTGGATCGTCTGTCCGCTGACCTCTAGTCTCCGGGAGAGCTAACTCCTGCCCTGGGTTCCCCTGGACAGTTCTTCTGATTTGAAGAGTCTTCTCTCTATGGGGCAGAAATGTTCCCTCAGGATCCCCCACCAGTTGCTTCAAAGTCACACCCACATCCTCCCGCCCCAGCTACACTCTCCCCACAGTCCACCAGGCACCTCCACCGTTTTGGCTTAGGGACAGCTCCATCTGGAGCCAGGGGCTGGGCGCACTCACCCTCTCTGTCCACCAGATGGCATAGATTTTCCTTTTGAATTGCAATGAGAACCTGGACCTCCTCCTTTATAATTCACGGCCATAGTGGGATTTTAGGTAATCTTGATATGTTAACACATTCTTGGCAATTATTTTTCCTTCTTTGGAATCTGGGAAGACGTTTGCTTTTGCCAACTCCCTTTTTATGGCCGTACCCTAATTTACCAACATCCCTCTAAAAACAAAAGATCCAACATAGACTTCCTCCTACCTACCCATCCACCACTTAGTCACCCTCCCATCCACCACCCAGTTACCCATCCATTCACCACCCAATCACCCATCCATCCACCACCTAGTCACCCATCCATCCTCCCAATCATCCATCCATCTATTTCTCTCTCTCTCTTTTTCTTTTTGAGACAGTCTCACTCCGTTGCCAGGGTTAGAGTGCCCTGGCATCAGCCTAGCTCACAGCAACGTCATACTCCTGGATTGAAGTGATCCTCCTGCCTCAGCCTCCCAAATAACTGGGACTACAGGTGCCCACCACAACTTTGGGCTAACTTTTTCTATTTTTTTTTAGTAGAGATGGGATCTCACTCGTGGTCAGGCTTTGAACTCCTGAGCTCAAAGGATCCTCCCACCTCAGCATCCCAGAGTGCTAAAGTTTTAGATGTGAGCCATTGCACTTAGCCTATTTTTCTTTCTTTCTTTCTTTCTTTTTTTTTTTTTTGAGACAGAGCCTCAAGCTGTCACCCTGGGTAGAGTTCTGTGGCATCACAGCTCACAGCAACCTCCTGGGCTCAAGCGAGTCTTCTGCCTCCGCCTCCCAAGTAGCTGGGACCACAGAAGCCCGCCACAACACCCGGTTATTTTTTGGTTGCAGCCACCGTTGTTGTTTGGCGGGTCTGGGCTGGATTTGAACCTGACACCTTAGGTGTATGTGGCTGGCACCTTAGCCACTTGAGCCACAGGAGCCAAGCCTCTTTTTTTTCTTTATGAAAGACTCTTAAATGGCATTATTTACCAGCTGGGCAATGTAAATAATGTGCTAGGCCCTAGGCTCATTGTTGAAGACAAATATGGATCCTATCCCTGGGAGCAGATAGAGCAAGCACAGACATTAATCCTGTAAGACTCCCCTCACCCCTCTGGACAAATGTCCTGTTACAGCTTAAGATCAGAACCACTGGGAGAGTGGAGGGACCAGTGGCAGCTTGTAAGGGAAAAAACTGGGGGAAAAGCAGTCTTTGATCTGAAACCTTTAAGGATTAAAAGAAAGAGGTGGCTCGGTGCCTGTGGCTCAAGTGGCTAAGGTGCCAGCCACATACACCTAAGGTGGTGGGTTCAAATCCAGCCCAGGCCTGCCAAACAATCATGATGGCTGCAACCAAAAAAAAAAAATAGCCAGGCATTGTGGCGGGTGCCTGTAGTCCCAGCCACTTGGGAGGCTGAGGCAGGAGACTCGCTTGAGCCCAGAAGTTGGAGGTTGCTGTGAGCTGTGATGCCACGGCACTCTACCTAGGGGAACAGCTTGAGGCTCTGTCTCAAAAAAAAAAAAAAAAGAAAGAAAGAAAGAGGTAACCAGGAAAAGAAGGAATATTCCAGACCAAAGTTCTCAAGTGGTGAGTACACAGCACTCACCTGGGGATCTGGTTAAAATGTGATTATGGTTCTGTGGGTCTACAACAGAGCCTGAGATTCTGCTTTTTTTTTTTTTTTGAGACAGAGTCTCATTCTGTCACCTAGAGTTAAACTGTCCAACAGCATGCCCGCAGTGGCTTCATTGTAGCTCACTACAACTTCCCATTCCTGGTCTCAGCTGATCCTCCTGCCTTGGGCTCCTGATTAGCTGGGACTATAGCTAATTTTTTCTATTTTTCATAGAGATGGGATCTTACTCTTGCTCAGGCTAGTCTCAAACTCCTGAGCTCAAAGAATACTCCCACTTCGGCTTCCCAGAATGGTAGGGTTACAGGCGATTATAGTCACGAGCAACCTCATCTGGCCTGAGATTCTGCATTTCTAACAAGCTCCTAGGTGTTGCCGAGGCTGCTGGTTCAAGAACCACATGAATCAGGGCAAGTGGGGATTGGGAGGCTTCCAGGGATGCTGAGCTTTGAGGAAAGCCTTGAGGCAAATAATTCTCTGGAGGTGAGGAAGGAAGCAAGAATGTAAAAATAGGGTCTAAACAAAACTGCTCCTCCACAGCAAATTCTGCCTGCCTTGGCTCACTCTCTTTTTCCTGTCTCTGTCTCTCCCCATCCCTTAGTCCCTTCCTTTTCTTTCCATGTACCCAGTTTTCCTTCTCCAGTTAAAATTCTGCCAAGAGATTGAATTGCCTGGATTAGTACTTACCACTTACCTCCTCCCACCAGAATGCAGGCAGCACTGCAGGGATTTTTATCTAATTTGTTTACTGCTGTGGCTCCCTTATCTAGACAATTTTATTTACGTTCAACATAAATAAAATAAGAGCCACATATGTATTTTTAAATTTTTTAGTAGCAATAATAGTAGTAGTAATTTTAATGTTCAAAAAGTAAAACTGAGCCAAGCATGGTGGCTTATATTTATAATCCTAGCACAATTAGAGGCTGAAGTGGAAGGACTGCTTGAGGCAAAGAGTTTAAGACTGGACTAGGGAACATAGTGAGATCCCTTATCACAAAAAATAGAGAAATTACCTAAGTGTACTGGCATGCACCTGTAGTCCTAGTTACTAAGGAGGCTGAGGCAGGAGGATTGCTTAAGTCTGGGAGTTTGAGTTTGTTGTGCACTATGATGCCACCGCACTCTACCAAGGGCAAGAAAGTGAGACTCTGTCTCCAATAAATAAATAAATAAATAAATAAATAAATAAATAAATAAATCACAGGTGGATTGTCTGAGCTCACAAGTTCAAGACCAGCCTGAGCAAAAGCGAGACCCTATCTTTAAAAAACAGCTAGACGCTGCTGTGGGTGCCTATAGTCCCAGCTACTTGGGAGGCTGAAGCAAGAGAGTTGCTTAAACCCAAGAGTTTGAGGTTGCTGTGAGCTATGATGCCATGGTACTCTACTGAGGGTGATAAAGTAAGACTCTGTCTCAAAAAAAAAAAGATCAGTTCTTCAGTTGTATAAGTCACATTTTAAGTGCTGTTGGAAAGCTTAACTCTAGACATGACCTGGCACAGGGGAGGTGCTCAATAAATATTTGCTGAATGAACTAATGAACGAGAAACCCAGTGGCCACATTTCACCCTACCATCCACAACTTGGCAGTCAGGCTATGTCTATGCTGGGTCCCACCCTTAAAGAAAGTCCAGATTAGGCCTTTGACGATGAATGTTACAGTATCTTGCTGCCCTTCCAGAAAGTTTGAGAACATCTACATCGGCTGGGGCCACAAGTACAGCCCTGACAACTTCAACCCGGACCTGCCAGCCCCCATTCAGCGTGAGTACCCCAGCGGCCCGGAGATCATGGAGATGAGCGACCCCACAGTGGAAGAGGAGCGGGCCCTCAAGGCTGCCCAGGAGCAGGCCCTGGCAGCAGCAGAGGAGGAAGAGGAGGACGAGGAGGACGATGAAGATGAGGACCAGGATGACTAAGGCCCACTTTATAGCCATTTTCCCCAGCAGGTAGATAGTAGTCTTTCCCTTTATACATAGTTAGTGTGGATGGCATTTTCATTGTTGGTTTGCTTCTTGTCCCTGCAGAGCTGAGGTAGAAGAGGAAGGTAACTGCTCCAAATAAAACTTTTCCATGGAAGTATGGCCAAGTCATTTATTCACTTGTTCACCATATTTGTTGACATGGTCTCTAATCCAGGATTGCTGGGCCCTGTTGGGGGCACAGATGTTGCCTGGCAGAATTTCTCTCACCTGTTTTATTTCTTTTTCTTTTCTTTCTTTCTTTTTTTTTTGAGACAGAGTCTAGCTCTGTCACGCTGTGTACAACAACCTCAAACTCTTGGGCTCAAATGATCTTTTTGCTTTAGCCTCCCAAGTAGCTGGGTCTACAGGCACCTGTCATAATGCCTGGCTAATTTTTAAATTATTATCATTTTTGATAGAGATGGGGTCTTGCTTTTTCTCAGGCTGGCCTCCAATCCACCTGGCTTGGCCTCCCCAAGTGCTAAGATTATAGGCATGAGTCACCATGTCTGGCCTGTTTCATTAATTAATTAATTATTTTTTGAGACAGAGTTTCACTACGTCACCCTTGGTAGAGTGCTGTGATGTCACAGCTCACAGCAACCTCCAACTCTTGGGCTTAGGCGATTCTCTTGCCTCAGCCTCCCAAGTAGCTGAGACTACAGGCTCCTACCACAATGCCCAGCTATTTTTTGTTGCAGTTGTCATTGTCGTTTAGCTGGCCCAGGCTGGGTTCAAACCCACCAGCCTTGTTGTATGTGGCTGGCACCATAACCAATGTGCTACAAGCACCAAGCCTTTAGCCATCAAACAATTACTGAAGTACCTCCTATTAGCCCAACCCTGTCCTGAGAACACAGAGGTGCCTAAGCAGCCCCTGTCTTGTCTTCCTGGGACTCGTGCTGTACAGGAGACTAACTCTTCCCCAGTGACAACCCAGGTGGGGGAACCTCAAAGACTGACTGAGCTCCTGAGCCAACTCAAGAATGGAAAGAGGCTCAGCGCCTGTAGCTCAAGCAGCTAGAGAGCCAGCCACATACACCGGAGGTGGTGGGTTGGAGCTCAACCCAGGCCTACCAAACAGCAATGACAACTACAGCCAAAAAATAGCCAGGCGTTGTGATGGGCGCCTGTAGTTCCAGCTACTTGGGAGACTGAGGCAGGAGAATCGCTCAAGTCCAAAGAGTTTGAGGTTGCTGTGAGCTGTGATGCCACAGCGCTCTACCGAGGACGACATAGTGAGACTCTGTCTCAAAAAAAAAAAGGAAAAAAAATTGAAAAGACTGGGCAGCATCCATAGTGCACTGGGTAGGGTGTGGGCCATATATGCCGAGGCTGCCCGGGTGGAACCCGGCCTAGGCCTGCTAAACAACAATGGCAACAACAACAAAAAACAGCTGGGTGTTGTGGCAGGAGCCTGTAATCCAGCTACTTGGGAGGCCGAGGCAACAGAATCTCTTAAGCCCAAGAGTTTGAAGTTGTTGTGAGCTGTGACACCAAGGCACTCTATCCAGGCAACAGCTTGAGACTCTGTCTCAAAAAAAAAAAAAAATGGAAAGGACATTCCAAGTATAAGGAACAGAGTGTGAAGACCTAAGGGCAAAAGAGAGTGTGATTTCTTGGGGTAGCCTCTTGAACCTCATTTTAGGTGGTGCATATTATGAGCGATTGTGGTGAGAGATGAGATTGAAAGGAGAGGTTGACATAGGCCTGATCACCAAGGGTTTAATTTGTCCCTGAGAGCACTAGGGTGCCACATATGGGTTTTGAGCAGGTGAGGGTCCTGATTATATTTGTGTTTTAGAAAGATCCCTCTAGATGCCAAGTGAAGGGAGGATATGATAGGAAGGGTGAGAAAGTAGTCTGGGAGACCAGAGACAAGGTGGGAAGATATTCTTCGGTACAAGAGGAGGTTGAACTAGGGCGGTAGAGAGGAAGTGGGAAAGAGGAATTCTGGTGGTATAATGCAAAAGACTTGGGGGTTTGGGCAGGGGGTGACATGAAAAGAAATGATACGAATCTGGGAAGACACTCTAGTCTGTGGCCTGGTTGACTGAGTGGATGGCAGGGCTAGTCCTAAGACCAGGACCCTGGAGAGAAGCAGGATTTGGAGTAAGATATCAAGTTCATTATAGAATTTTTTGAGTGTGAAATGCTTCTGGGGCATTTCAATGAGAAATCCGGGAGGCCACTGAATAAGTGAGTCTAGAGGGTTCTGGGACAAGGGCAAGGTGGCTTTAGCAGAAGTGTGGAGCCCTGGCCATCAGTGGGGCTGATGTTGGGGTCAGGGTAAGACTTTGGATTACTAGTGGATCACTGGGACATTGGGAGAATTATGGGGATCAGTGAAATTTTGGAAGCAGAGGTAGGTTTTGAAGAACGAGTGAAGTTGTTGAAGATAGTAACATCACGGAGATATGTATTGGATGTTGGTGGAAAATATGGAGGATTTGGGCGTTAGTGTTAATCAGTTGTTGGTCACATGAAGTCTTTGGAGTTTTGTGGAAACACTGGGGTCAGCAGGGATTTGGGGGATCATTAAGGGTGGGGAGAAGTGGTTGCTGTGGTCAATTGGGAATTTTAAGATGTCGGTAGGAAAGATTGGGGGTCAGTAGAGTGTATGTTGGGAATCATAGGAGACACCAGGGTCACCTTGGGTCAGCTGTGACGTCATGGGAAGGCTAGAATATGGCTGAGGCCTTCTTTCGCGGGTCCCTCCGTTGCTAGGCAAACCGTTCCCAGGGCACGGTTGCTAGGGACTTGAAGCCCTGGTGGACACGCCCCTTTCCACTGAAAGCCCCGCCCCCGAAGCCAACCACGAGTCGGTCCAGGGTACGAAGGCCGCGCCCACTTTTTCGCCCTCCCACAGCCCCAGAACCGTTACCCGAGAGACCGCAGGGGTTCGTCCGGCCTCCGATCCGGGGTGCCAATCGAAGAGGCGTCGCCTGGGCAACAACCCTACCTTTTCCGGTGCGAGTCCGTGGCTTCCGTCAGGGGGCCTGGCGGCGGGCGGCGGTCGGGCTGCGGCGGGGCCCGTGGGGCGCCCAATATGGCGGCGGGCGGCGCGGAGGGCGGCGCGGGCCCCGGCGCCGCCATGGGGGACTGCGCGGAGATCAAGTCGCAGTTCCGCACCCGCGAGGGCTTCTATAAGCTGCTCCCCGGCGACTGCGCTGCTCGCAGGTCAGGTCCGGTTTCTGTCCAGACCCCGGCGCCGCCCCAGCCGCCGCAGCCCCCTCCCGGCCCTGCCTCCGCCTCCGGCCCAGGCGCTACGGGCCCCGCCTCATCCCCGTTGCCCTCAGGCCCTGGACCCGGGCCCGCGCTTCCAGCCGTGCGCCTCAGCCTCGTGCGCCTCGGGGAGCCTGACAGCGCCGGGGCGGGGGAGCCGCCCGCCACGCCCGCGGGGCTGGGTGCAGGGGGAGACCGGGTCTGCTTCAACTTGGGCCGCGAGCTCTATTTCTACCCGGGCTGCTGTCGCCGCGGGAGCCAACGGGTGAGCGGCCGGCATCCTGGGGTTCTGGGTTCTGAGAGGGTGAGGTTCCCCGAATTGACTTGGGGTTCTGAACTAGGCATCCTTGATGTGATGGATATCTCTAGGGGGACAAGATTCTTGGAAGTAATGCAGGAAAGGCGATGGAAGGCCTTTGGGTGCTGGGCATCCTGGAGGTGATGGGTGAATCTTCCTCCCTCCCCGTTGTTATGCGTAGGTGGGATGGAGAGTGTTCTGGATGTGATGGGGCATCTGAAATGATGTGGTACCCCCAGGTTCTGCTGTGGCAAGCTTTCTGCAGGTGATGGGGAATCCTGAGCTGATGCAGGCTATGAGGTGATAGAGAACCCAGAAGTATTGCGGTATGGAGGTATAGGAGGGGTCTTGAGACTCAGAAAGCCCAGACATAAGGGGAATTCTGGAAGCGGTGGAGGCCTTAGAGATAATAGGGATCCAGGCTAAATGGAATCTCAGAAGAAAATAGAGGTCTGAAGATAATGAGAGTCCTGGAGGAAATGGAAATCCCCAAGTTGATGGGTGATCTGAAGGGGATGAGAGGCTGGGGTAGGAGAAATCGTCAGGTGTGATGAGTGCTCCTGAGGTGATGTATGTTCCAGAGGGGCATGTGATCCTCAGAGTGATGGAGATCCTAAGAGCTGAGAAGTGATGAATGTACCTAAAATGTGGGACATCCTGAGGTCTGATGGGTCCCTGAACTGTGATAAGGGTCCTGAGGTTTAGGGGCTCCAAAGTGAGGGGTATCCTGGGATGTTCTGAGCTTTACAGCCTTGGGGAATTTGGGTGACCCCAAGGTGTTGGGGTCTTGGGATATCTTAGTACTAAATCTCAAGGGAGTTGAGGTTATGGGGTGGGACTGGAAAGGAATCAAGAAGCTCAGGACTGTGAGGACCCCAAATCATGATGCTGTGGGCAAGGGTTACCCTGAAGTCAGGGTTGGAGGTCCAACTCTGGGGAGGCACTAGGGTCTGTGGAGGGGTGAGGTCCTTACAGTCTTTTTCACCTGTTTTGTCTGTGCTGTGGATCCCTTTCCTGTCTGTGGTTGCCTCCTCTCTCCCCACCCACCCATCCACCTACCCACTTCCCACAGAGATTAACCCTGCTTCCTCTTAGTGGTTTTCCTCAACCTCAACACCCTCTTCCTTCCTTTCAGTAGTATACACCATTAACTTTTTTTCTCCCACTACTCAAGTCCATTGACCTCAACAAGCCAATTGACAAGCGGATCTACAAAGGCACTCAGCCCACCTGCCATGACTTCAACCAGTTCACTGCTGCCACAGAGACCATCTCCTTGCTGGTGGGCTTCTCAGCTGGTCAGGTGCAGTACCTGGATCTCATCAAGAAGGACACCAGCAAGCTATTCAATGAGGAGGTGATTGCTGCCCCCAGAGCCCAGAACTGCTCGCCCCAACCCCCAACACAATATTTGTCATTAGGTTGTAGCTGCCAGGGGAGCTACATAGGCCTGAGAGGGCAGGATGAGTGAGGGATGGGGAACGGAATAAGAGCAACTAATAATGACAGCTGGACTTGCTGTGTGAGCTCTGTGCTAAACACTACTGCTTGAGTTTTCATCAACCACTGGGTAAGGGGATGTGATGCCCATTTTGCAGATTAGAGAACTGAGGCTAGTAACTGATTAGGACTTACTTAATGCTCTTGCTTTTCAAATCCTATGGGCTTTGGATTGAAATCCTTGCTGCACTATTTACTCATTGTGTGAGTGACTTTGGGATGGTGTCTGTTCTCTAAGCCTCGATTTTCCTCCTCTGCAAATTGGGATTTTTATCCCTACCTCGTAGGACTGCTGTTGTAAAATCATACATGGAGATTGCTTAGTCCTGGGCTAACTTGGCAATGAAGAAATGCCAGCAAATGACCTTATCTGCCTCTAGGTATTGCTTTTGTCCTCTATCTAGTTCTCTCTGATCCAGAAGAGGTGTTCCATAAATAGTCTCAGAATGAGTGAGTAACTGAAGAAAGTGAGTAGACCGTGAATGGATTAAAAATTCATTAGCTTGTCCATTTATAAAATAGTGATTGAGCATCTATCCTGTGGCAGGTACTGGTCCAAGTACTAGGGATATCACATCTCAGGGGACTGGACAGACAGAAGGCCCTGCCATTGTGGAGCTTTCATTCTAGTTGGGGATTCAGACAGTTATCATGTGTACTGTGTGTCAGCAGGTGTTAAGGCCCCTGGAGAAAAGTGCAGCAGAGAAAGGGGCTGAGGAGACTTGATGAGTTCAACAGAGTGGTCAGGAAAGGCCTCGCTTACCAAGGGGTGGTAATGAAATAAAGACCCTTAGGAGATGGGAAAAGTTACTTGGGGAAGGACATTAGTATGAACAGAGGGGACAGGTAGTACAAACACCCTGAAGTAGGACAGCAAAAAGGCCGAGTGGCGAGAGCCAGTGACTGGGGGAGGGAGGATAGTAGATGAGTTCCACGAAATAATGGCGGGCCTGGCCCATGAAGAGTCTAGAAGTCCATGGAAAAGACTTTGCCCTTTACTGTTGGAAGCCTGTGGAGGAGCCTTTCTCAACCAGGGTACACCTGACCCATAAAAGGCAGATGCTTCAAGTGATTATTTGCTCAATTTTCCAAAGAATGGGAGGCAACTTGGGTCCCGGGGGAGAAGTTCATTCTTGATATATAATGGCTGCCTAAGGGTGTTATGGCCACAATCTTTCTGGAACCCTGGGTGAGAGGCTGCACCATGTTCAGAGCAAGACAGTGCCAGGTGCTGGCTGACATGTACCAGCATCTCTCTGGCAACTGCAGAGTATAAAGAGGCCCTGGGCAGGGGAGCCCTGAAGGCCAGTTCGGTGACATTGCAGGCTTGATGGTACCTGAGACTGGGGTGGCTGGAGTAGGGTGGTAAAAAGAGGTTGGGTTCTGGATGTATTTTGAAGGTTGCGCCTGCAGGATATGTTGAAGGGTTAAATATTAGTTGTGAGGAAAATAGGGGCAGAGGTACCTAGGTTTTTGATATAAACACTTGACAGAATGAGGTTTTCATTCATTTGTCCAGAAAATACCTTTAAGGTGCCTCCTATGTGCACTGCTTTATAGGACAGTGAATAAACTTTTTGCCTTAAGCCTGACATGTAAAGATAGGAGAAGGGTTAGACAGACAGAGGATAGTTCTATGGCAAGCAGGACTGTTCTCTCACCAAAGATGGGACATCAAGGCTTCTTGGGGCTCCCTGTGACCACCTTGTAGGCAGCTCTTGTTCACCAGTGCTCCCATGACCTGGTATCTGTCTCCTTCAGTCTGGAAGCTTCTTTCTGAGGAGGGCCTAGGCCTGGCTTGGCACCCACTGGTTATACAGGGCCATGTCCAAAGGCCTCCTGAGGGAGCTGAGTTGCAGAGGAGGCTGCCCAGGGCTTATTGCCTTCTCCCAACCCCAGCTTGTCTCCCTTGACAGCGGTTGATTGACAAGACCAAGGTGACGTACCTGAAGTGGCTGCCTGAGTCGGAGAGCCTGTTCTTGGCATCACATGCCAGTGGTCACCTGTACCTGTACAACGTCAGCCACCCCTGCGCCTCAGCCCCACCCCAGTACAGCCTGCTGAAGCAAGGAGAGGGCTTCTCCGTCTATGCTGCCAAGAGCAAGGCTCCCCGCAACCCACTGGCCAAGTGGGCAGTTGGTGAGGGGCCCCTCAATGAGTTTGCCTTCTCGCCTGATGGCCGGCACCTGGCCTGTGTCAGCCAGGATGGCTGCCTGCGTGTCTTTCATTTCGACTCCATGCTCCTGCGCGGGCTCATGAAGAGCTACTTTGGGGGTCTTCTCTGTGTGTGCTGGAGCCCTGATGGCCGCTATGTGGTGACAGGTGGTGAAGATGACCTGGTCACTGTGTGGTCCTTCACTGAGGGCCGTGTGGTGGCCCGGGGCCATGGCCACA
Source organism: Galagoides demidoff (assembly GCA_963574575.1). NCBI lineage: Eukaryota > Metazoa > Chordata > Mammalia > Primates > Galagidae > Galagoides > Galagoides demidoff. The sequence goes on from CAUYQV010112079.1 coordinate 49,271, forward strand.
AGTCTTGGGTTAACGCCGTGGCCTTTGACCCCTACACAACGCGAGCAGAGGAGGCAGCGCCAACAGCCAATGGTGATGGGGAACGCAGTGGCGAGGAAGATGAGCCGGAGGCTGTGGGCACTGGCTCATGTGGGGGCGTCCCGCTCTCCCCACTGCCCAAGACTGGCTCCATCACCTACCGCTTTGGCTCAGCAGGTCAGGACACGCAGTTCTGCCTGTGGGACCTCACTGAAGACGTGCTGCACCCACACCCGCCCCTTGCCCGCACTCGCACCCTCCCTGGCACGCCTGGCACCACACCGCCAGCCGCCAGCAGCTCGAGGGGTGGCGAGCCTGGCCCAGGCCCCCTGCCCCGATCACTGTCCCGCTCTAACAGCCTCCCACACCCAGCAGGCGGTGGCAAGGCCGGTGGCCCTGGTGGGGCTGCAGAGCCAGGTACACCATTCAGCATCGGCCGCTTTGCCACGCTCACACTGCAGGAGCGCCGGGACCGGGGGGCTGAAAAGGAGCACAAGCGCTACCACAGCCTGGGCAACATCAGTCGGGGTGGCAGTGGGGGTGGTGGCAGCGGGGACAAGCCCAGCGGCCCTGCCCCCCGCAGTCGCCTGGACCCCACTAAAGTGCTGGGCACTGCCCTGTGCCCACGCATCCACGAGGTGCCACTGCTAGAGCCTCTTGTGTGCAAGAAGATTGCCCAGGAGCGACTGACGGTTCTCCTGTTTCTGGAGGACTGCATCATCACTGCCTGCCAGGAGGGGCTTATCTGCACCTGGGCCCGGCCGGGCAAGGCGGTGAGTTGCCCCACATTGGCTTGCCAGGGGGCCTGAGAGAACCCTTGGTAGGAGGAGGCAAGGTGTTGGTTTTTGTCACTATCATAGCCTCTGGCCTGTTAGGTGGAGGCGACCTGTGGAAGTGTTAGTGTCCTAGAATGAGACTTATCAGATCTTAGAGTAATGGGTGGCAGTGAGTAGAGAGAGGGATAGGTGTAAGGGACAGCTGCCAATGGTGGTGTCCAAGGCCTGTGATCTGAGGGGCAGGCAGCAGGCCCAGCACAACCAAGTCTTAGCACTTGTGACTTGAAGCAGAATCTATCAAATGGAAAATCTCTTTTTCTTAAATGGTAAAACTTTTTTGAGTACTTCAGGCCACCTAGTGGCAACTCTAGCTTGAGCCTATGGGCTTGGCTTCTAGCCTGGGTCTGAGTGGGCCCCTTAGGGTCCAAGCCATGGGCTGGGCTGGCAATCTGAGGTTTGAGTTCCATCACTCTTTTTGTGACCCAGAGCAAGTCAGCATCCCTCTCTGATCTCCCATTCATCACCCCTTAGAACAGAGAGCCTTTAAGATGGGCAGTGGGTAGATGTGCCTGCCTTCTGGGGTGGTTGTGAGGTTCAGAAGTCACAGTAGGCAAAGTACAGGCCTGGCACCTTCTAAGTTTGAAGCTTGTCTCAGATGTCTCAGTCCTTTTGGGGTGGGCTCTGGTACCCAGGATGTCATATGTGAGGGCTGCAGTTTTGTTCCTGGGATCCTCAATTTTGGAATCTTAGTGGTCTGAATCCCTAGAACTCAAGAGCACAGTGTCAGAGCCTCAGCAGCAAAGGTGTTGGGATTTGGGGAATCTTGGTGAGTCCTGAAAGAGACCCCTCTATCTCCCTAGTTCACAGACGAGGAGACCGAGACCCAGACAGGGGAAGGAAGTTGGCCCAGGTCACCCAGCAAGTCAGTGGTAGAGGTAGGACTGCCCCTGAGTTCTTCCTCAGCATCTCAGGATCCCCCTCCCTTGGAAGTCAGAAGGGGACCCCAGTTTCTCCAATTCCATCCCCTCATCTGCCCAGAGTCTGCCGAGGACTTTGTTGTATAAATGTGCCAATTGCCAAGACAGAAAAGCCAGCTGAGATGCAAGTTCCCCAGCCTAGAGCAGCAGCCTCTGGGGAATCTGGGGTGGACTGAGGGGTAAGGCCAGGGTGGCAGCAGCCTTGGGGACTTGGGTGGCCCCCTCCCCATGGCACTGGCAGAAGCCCCAGCTGGTCTCTAACCCATCCTGTCTCTCCCTCTCATCTTCCCCAGGGCATCTCCTCCCAACCAGGCAACTCCCCGAGTGGCACAGTGGTGTGAAGGCCTGGATGATGGGGTCCCCCACCCCATGTCCCCAGCCTCCTAGCCATAACCTCCCCACCGACCTCATGGATCAGCATATTAACAAGACTAACCATGACTGATGGACTGCTTCGGTCCCCCACCCTGCACAAATTTTGGGGGGTCCCCCAGACTTGCCCATATATTGGGGGGATGTGGTGGCCCTTGTGGCCTCAGCCTTGTCCCCACCTACTGCCAAGTATAATGACCCCTTCCTCTGAAACATCAGTGTTACCCTCATCTCTGTCCCCAGCATGTGACTGGTCACTCCTGAAGGGGAAACTCTCCACCCACAAGAGCCCTAGCTCTGGTGTGTGCCCTCAGTTGAGAGGGTGGGGTAGGGGTGGCCCACCCCATCCCTGTCTCCCATCCCACCCTCCCTTGCTGTTGTTTGTGCTTTTGAAGATTGTTAAGTTATGGATGCCCCTCAGGGCCCTCCCTGTCCCCAGGACATCTTATTTATACTAAACTTGCCAGTTTTCACAGCACTCTGTTCTCTTTGGAGGTTGCATAGAGGACATGTGTGTGCTTTGCTGTTCTAGAATCAGTCCACTTTAACCAAAGGAGGAGGGCAGGCCTGCCTTCCCCAGCTGGCCCTCCTGCCCCCTTTTAATAGCAGGAAAAGTGGAGCCCGGGAAGGGAGGGAACAGAAGAGGTGGGCAGCAGGCCCTTAGGAAAAAGAGGAGCATCTCAGAAGGCAGCCAGGCCCCCCCTTCAGAGTTCTTAGGGGTGTATTTCAAAGTGTCAAAAACTCTTCAAATCCACTACTCCAGGGGCCTACCTGGAGCAGGGGGGTGCCGGGTCTTTGCCACCTAGTGCCTCAGGCCTGCCCCAGTCAAGGGTCAGGGACCTGGAGGGAGTGGAGCCCATGATTCCCACCTGGGAGAACCCTTCACTCTGGAAAGAAGAGCTAAAATCCTTCCTGGTAGGCTCTTAGGAGCCATGGGGAGTGGTGTCTTCCTGCTCCACCCTCCACCCCCACCCCCCGAAATGTTTCTGTTTCTAATCCCAGCCTGAGCAGGAATGTGGCTGCCGGGCCAGAGGCCAAGGAGCTATTTTGGGGTCTCTTTGCCTGGTGAAGGCCTGCCCCACACTTGCCTCCCCCAGGCTTTGGGCAGCGGGTGACCCCTGGTTCTGGCTCCTATGGGTGTCCCCTCCTGATCTTCTCCTCAACCTCCTGCCAAAAAGAGTCTGTGTAAAACAGGGCCTGAGGGCTAAATTTAACTGTCCCAAAGTCGGAATCCATCGCTGAGTCACTGAGAAATTGCCCTGCCTTCTGCCCCCCTTCCAGTTTTCAGCCCCTTCCCCCCCCCAGCTCTAGGGCTTAGTGCAAACAAGGGGGGTGGGGTATGGACTGCATCATCCTGATGCATTGGCCCATCCAGGCAATGGGGGCAGCTTGTCTTGGAATCTCACACCTGTGGCTTTCTTCAATGCCCTGCCATTTTATGGGTGGGGGGAATAGCTTGAGAGATGAGATTCTCTTAACACCCAGTCTAGCCCTGGAAAGAGGTGGGGGCTGGCTTATGAGGGGTTAAGGCTGGGAGGCGGGAGGGAGGCTGGACCAAGGGGTGGGGAGAGAGGAGGAGGCCTCCACTGCAGAGAGAAGTGGCCAGAGAGGCCCACGGGACAGGCAGACATGCAGCCAGGGTTCTGGGGCTTGGGCAAGGGCTGCCAGGCCCTGTGACAGGAGGACTTCAAGCCCCTGGCCCGGGGAGAGGGCCATGGTGCTGCCTGGCCGACATGTCAGCCGAGGTGCGGCTGAGGCAGCTTCAGCAACTGGTGCTGGACCCCAGCTTCCTGGGACTGGAGCCCCTACTCGACCTTCTCCTGGGCGTCCACCAGGAGCTAGGTGCCTCCGACTTGGCCCAGGACAAGTATGTGGCCGACTTCTTGCAGTGGGGTAAGTGGCTGCCTGTAGGGCTCTCCCTGCCTAGGTCGGGAGGCAGAGGCAGGAGGTGGGTCTGGGTGCAGGGTCTGGCCATTGTGGGGCAGGAGGGTAGTGGGGAGGTCCTCCCATTCTGGGGCCCACAGCTTGGACTTGGGTCCTGGGGCAACATGCCACTACCCTGTGCCATCCTGGGGGCAGAAGAAGGTCAACAGAGGCCAAAACAGCCATTACTTGGAACCACAGCTCAGGAGTTAATCGGCTAGGCTGGATACAGTCTCACATGGCTTCCTGTACTTCCTCCCTCAGTCTAGGCCTAGGGACATGCCAGGAACTCTGTCTCTTAGCCCTCCTCCCCCATATGGGCCCTGTGGTCCTTTATTACACAGAGCAGGCCTGGAGGGACAGCATGTAGCAACTGCCAGGGGTGCGGCCAATGGGCAGGTGTTTGGCGCCAGCCTCTTCAGCTGCCCAACAGGTGCCCAGACACTGGGAGGGCTCAGTGACTCACACATGCCCTGAGGGACAACCAGCTCTAGACAGGCACTGCCACTGGCACCCTCTTTCCGCACCCTGGATTGAGGAACAACTTTGGGTTCCTCTGGGTGTGCCTCTTTTCTCAGTAGGTCCTATGTCTCATCCCCAAGGTCTTGGGCCCTACTATCCTGCATGGGTCAGCCTGCCATTCCCCTCTGGTTCCCTATATCTTTTAGTTCTCTTGGTTCAGGACCTCCAACCTTCTAGCTGTCCCACAAAGTTCCTTCCTACCAGGTCTTTCCAGGCCCCCGGGACAGGTCCGGAGGGAAGGTGCTTCAACTTCAGCTTCCTGCCTTGTCTGTTCTCCATGCATCCTCAGCCCAGGACTCAGGCTCACATTCCTGTCACCCCTAACGCCCTGCTACTCTGGCCTCTCACATGCCTGGCCCTCAGTGGTTTGCTCTTGGTCTTTTGCCTGTGTGTCACTGCCTGTCCACCTTCTGCTGCTCTCTCTCATCTTGCAAGTGTCCATGTCTTCTGACCCAGGCCCTGCTCCTCTCCCTCCCTCCCTCCATTTCACAGATGGGAAGGTGGAGGCCACTCAGCCTCCGCAAGAACTTTTCCCCACTGTCCCCAGCCTTTATCCCAGCCACCCTGGTGCACAGATGAAGTTGGGCTGGTAGGGTAAATTGAGGCCTGGGGTTGGGGTAGGGGTCTGGCTGTCTTGTGAGGAGCACTCCTTTTGTGGCTTGAGCTGCATCCTGCGCCCCTCCCCTGCCAGGCCTCTGGGGCGGGGGAGGGGGCCTGGGTTCCCGCTGCCTTAAAAGGGCTCAATATCTTGGCGTTCTCCTCCCTCCCCCGTCCTTAGCCCTGGCTGGTTCTTCTCTGCCGGCCTACTCTCCCTGAACCCCCCAGAATGTGCCAGGGCCTCTCTCCTTTGTAAATCCTTCTGTCTCTTCTCTTTCCTGCTCACACTCATCCCTCTCTCCATTCTGCTTCTACTTCTTTCACCCACTGGGAGCTCAGGCCTCCCTCTCTCCACAGTGCGTTAGTCTCTGGCCTGTACCCTGGCCTGTCCCCTTTTCAAACTGCCCCGTTTAATGCTGTAGGACCTTAACCTCTCTGATCGCCATCTGTAAATAAGAGGTAGTAGCACGAAAGTCCTCCTGGACTTGTTGGGAGAATTTGAATCCAGGATGGGTATCCACACTGGCTCTGTCTCCTCCCATTCCTTCTCCCAGCCCCAAATCTAGGGTTTCCCAAAGTGTGGTCCAAGAACCCTTGCATCTGAATCTGGAGGTACTGGTTACAACTGCATGTTCTGGGGTATAACCCCGGACATAGTAAATGAGAACCTCAGGGTGGGGCCTGGGCCAGGCACCTCCACCATCACCTGGAGTTGGGATAGAGGACCTGAAGCCCAGGGAGGTCTAAGAACAGTCTTATTTCCTTCTCCCTGTTCTTCAGCATCATCCCTTCTGCAGAAATTTGTTAGCTCACCCCCTCCATCCCGCTTGCCACTGGAGCCACCTGGCTGAATGCCCTGTCCGGAAAAGGGGTTCCCAGGCACCTTACCTATGGGAGGGCACTTTGGGGTCCCTCAGACCTCACAGTGTTTATTTGGGGATGTCCGTGGGAGACAGTCCTACGGTGAAACAGGTGGAGAGAGGGGAGACTGAGGGACAGAGGATGGGACTTTCCCCCTGGTCTTTAGTCGGTCCCAGCGACCCTGGGTTCTGCACCTCCCCCCCCAGCGGAGCCTGTCGTGGGGAAGCTTAAGGAGGTCCGACTGCAGAGGGATGACTTCGAGATTCTGAAAGTGATAGGACGCGGAGCGTTCAGCGAGGTGAGCCTTGTGTAGCAGTGGGAACGCTGCCGGCCGGAAGTGGGTACTTATTGGTGGTAGGCGGGACATAGAGGTTCAGGGCGGAGCCTCAGAAATTGATGAATGACTGAACCTTAGAACCTAAGAGCTGGGTTGGGGGCGGGGCTCGGGACCAGTGGGCGGGTGCTGTCTCGGAGGGTAGTGCCACGGCTGGCTGGAACTTGGAATGGAGTCTGGTTTGGAACCCCTTCTCTTTTCCTGGTCACCTCCGCCCCTCTCATCTTGTTTCGGCCTTCAGGTAGCAGTGGTGAAGATGAAACAGACGGGCCAGGTGTACGCCATGAAGATCATGAACAAGTGGGACATGCTGAAGAGAGGCGAGGTAGGGATGGGGCTGGTGGTGGGAGGTCCTGGAGGGTCTGCCCCTTTCACCTGCTGCAGCTCCTAGGGTACCCCGCAGGTGTCATGCTTCCGTGAAGAGAGGGATGTGTTGGTGAATGGTGACCGGCGCTGGATCACACAGCTGCACTTCGCCTTCCAGGATGAGAACTACCTGGTGAGCTCCAGGCCATGTAGCTGGGAACAGAAACAGATGCCCATGCTGTCAATTAGCCACTGGGGGGGGAGAGGAAGCGCTAGGGTTGGGGGAGCTGTCCCAAAATGCCTGGGAGCAGTCTGTGTGTGCTAGGAATTTGTCTCAGGTAGAAGAGAGGCCACTTTACCTGGTAAGGGAGAAAATGTCCCTTACAGCTCGTTTCCTGGGCTGTGTCTGGGGGACTCTAGTATAAGACGCCTGTTGCGGGAGTCCCTTACCTGGAATTGGGTAGCTCTCCAGGAGTTCTGTCTTGGGCACTGACTGGGCAGGGAGTTTCCTGAGATCTATACTCGCCAGTTGCAAGGTCTCTGGGTCTTCCCCTGAATATCTCAGAGAGTGAATCTGTCCTGTGATATCCTGAGAGAGGTTGGGGGGCGGGGTTCGTGGCAGTGGGTGGGTTAGTCTACGATTTGGCCTAGGGTATCTCTGGGGTTCTCTCAGGGCTGGGGCTGCAAGGTCTTCGCCCAAGGATAGGGTGCCTTTGGGAGTCTTTGTCCCAGGACTACCGACCACTCATGACACGCCCCTGCAGTACCTGGTCATGGAGTACTACGTGGGTGGGGACCTGCTAACACTGCTGAGCAAGTTTGGGGAGCGGATCCCAGCGGAAATGGCGCGCTTCTACCTGGCTGAGGCGGTCATGGCCATAGACTCCGTGCACCGACTGGGCTATGTGCACAGGTGGGCGGGGCCGGGCCTGAGAGGTGGGGCCAGGAGGGGGATAGCAAAGCTTGTCTCCCGGTATTTGGAGCTCAGAGGGAGCAAGCCATAGAGAGGAACCTCGTTGGTTGGGGCCCACTGAGGACGGGGCTTGGGGAGTGAGGCCCAGAACCGTAGAAACCTCAGAAAGCAAAACCTGGGGAGGAAGAGCTCCATGGAGGCATTAGAGCCTTGCAGGATGAAAGGCAGGAGGCTCACTTAATCCTTCATTCCTTCCCTGAGCACAGGGACATCAAACCAGACAACATCTTGTTGGACCGCTGTGGCCACATTCGCTTGGCTGACTTTGGCTCCTGCCTCAAGCTGCAGGCAGATGGAACGGTGAGCGGGTGCGACCACCACTACAGGAGCAACTCACAGTGCCCATGAGGGGGCAGGGAAGTGCAGTGTGGGAGCAGGGCTGGGGCACATGGGCAGTGCTAGGACAGGGGTGGAACTGGATGTGGAATGGAAAGGAGGTAAGTATGCATGGTGTGGAGCAGCTTTAGACCAGGCAGAGGGAGGGCATCAGCATTTGGAACATAACTGAAAAGGGCCTGAGCTGGCTCTGTACCTGTGGCTCAAGTGGCTAAGGCACCAGCCACATACACCTAAGGTGGCGGGTTCAAATCCAGCCTGGCCCGCCAAACAACAATAACGGGTGCAACCAAAAAATAGCTGGGTGTTGTGGCGGGCACCTGTGGTCCCAGCTACTTGGGAGACTGAGGCAGGAGACTCTTGCTTTAGCCCAGGAATTGGAGGTTGCTATGAGCTGTGATGCTATGCACTCTACCCAGGGGGACAGCTTGAGGCTCTGTCTCAAAAAAGAAAAGAAAAGGGCCTGAGCTCATGGGCAGGATGGGGCCAGAACCCAGAATTTAGGCCCAAGCCCAACTCTGGCCCTGTTGGCACAGGTTCGGTCGCTGGTGGCTGTGGGCACCCCAGACTACTTATCCCCAGAGATCCTGCAGGCTGTGGGTGGCGGGCCTGGGCCAGGCAGCTATGGGCCAGAATGTGACTGGTGGGCACTGGGTGTGTTCGCCTATGAAATGTTCTACGGGCAGACACCCTTCTACGCAGACTCCACTGCTGAGACTTACAGCAAGATTGTCCACTATAAGGTAAGCACAGCCCCAAGAAGCCCCTGAACTCTCTGTACTTGTTCCCAGGCTCACATCCCCCTCTTTCCCTTTCCTTCTGAGCAGGAGCACCTGTCTCTGCCACTGGCGGACACAGGGGTTCCTGAAGAGGCTCGAGACCTCATCCAGCGGCTGCTGTGTCCCCCAGAGACAAGGCTGGGTCGGGATGGAGCAAGCGATTTTCAGAAGCATCCTTTCTTCTTTGGCCTCGACTGGGATGGCCTCCATGACAGCGCTCCCCCCTTTACTCCAGATTTCCAGGGTGCCACTGACACATGCAATTTCGATGTGGTAGAGGATGGGCTCACTGCCATGGTGAGCGGGGGCGGGGTAGGTACCTGCAGCCCCTGCTTGGCTGAAAGGACCTCCCCATCCCCCCTCCATAAAGTTGGAATAATGACAGTACCTACTTCCTGGAGTCCTGAATCTTTCATTCCCTAGAGCACTTGCTCTGTGCAACCCAGTGCATGATCTAGACTTCTAGATTTAGAAGTGGGGTGGGGGTGGGGCACAAACCAGTCCTTAGTAATGAAACCCCTGAGTGATTAGAGCTGAAATGGGAGCATTCAGGGTACAGGGGTCCTGACCCAGCATGGAAGGTCCTGGAAGACTTCCTGGAGGGGAGTGTCTAAGCTGAGACCTGGAAGATGAGGTAAGGTGAGACTGGAGAGGACTCTTCCTTCCTTAGGCCATCTCTTTCTCCACAGCCTAACATGCTGCCCGGGAGTGTTTGCTCAACTCTGGGTGACCTTCTGGAGACACAACATTGACCAAATCACCCCTAGCCCCTACCCTCATCCAGTTGTAGTCTAGAGAGTTATATATTTTCATGTAGTATGGCAAATGCCCCAACGGAGGCAAAGGATACAAGAAGTGATGGAGGGCCACTTTAAATAAACCCTGAGTTGGGGTTGGTTTGGGGGCAACATATAAGCCAAGACCAGAAAGGGGTGAGAGGCCAGCCTGACAACTGCTGGTCACATCCACGGGTCTTTTGTGTAGGAGACACTGTCAGACATGCAGGAAGGCGTGCCGCTGGGGGTCCACCTGCCTTTTGTGGGCTACTCCTACTCCTGCATGGCCCTCAGGTAAGCTCCACCCTGCAAGGCCACCAAAGACCCCAGAGGCTGTTTGGGCTTCTGTGTTCCAGCTCCTCCTTGGACAGTAGCTTTGCAGGATCAGTCTTGGGACTTTGTTTTGGGACCAAGGACTCCCTAGGAGCCCACAGTTGTATAACCTTAAAATTTCAGACCATAATACTTTAAAATTTTAGACTCAATTATAAAACCTCAGAACCACAGACTTGACCTTTCAGAATCTTGCAACTGTTGACTTTTACATTCCTAGTACACAGAACCATGGGACCTCAGAGTCTTAGGCAATAAGGAGTATAGAATTTTACAGTCAATTTTAAAAGAACAAACTCATTGAATTGGTCATGTAACAATATGGTCTTTAAAAATGTTAGTTATATAAATAAGGCATTGCTTATGATGGTAAATTAGAAAGTATGGCTAAGGAGCTAGGTGTGGTGGCTCATGATGAAAATCCCAGTACTTTGGGAGGTTGAGGCAGAAGTATCACTTGAGGCCAGGAGTTTGAGACTAGCCTGAACAAGAGGAGAGACCCTGTCCAAAAAAAAAAAAAAAAATAGGAAAATTAGCCAGCACTGTGGCACATGCCTGGCACTTCCAGCTACTTGGGAGGCTGAGGCAAGAGGATCACTTGAGCCCAGGAGTTTAAGGTTGCTGTGAGCTATGATGCCATGGCACTCTCTACCCAGGGCAACAGAGTGAGACTCTGTCTCAAAAAATAAAAAGTTAGGGTGGCACCTGTGGCTCAGTGAGTAGGGCGCCGGCCCCATATACCAAGGGTGGCGGGTTTGAACCCAGCCCTGGCCAAAATGCAACAAAAAAATAGCCAGGCATTGTGGCAGGAGGCACCTGTAGTCCCAGCTATTTGGGATGCTGACACAAGAGAATCACTTAAGTCCAAGAGCTGGAGGTTGCTGTAAGCTGTGACATCATGGCACTCTACTGAGGGTGACAAAGTGACACTCTGTCTCTAAAAAAATAAAAAATAAAGTTAGTCTGTAGTCTTAGCGATTTGGGAGGCTGAGGTAGGAGGACCACTTGATCCCAGGAGTTTAGGATTAAAGTGTGTGAGTTGGCCTCACTGCATTCCAGGCCTGGGTAATAGAGTGAGACCTTGTCTCTTACAAACAGGCCAGGCAAGGTGGCTCACCCCTATAATCCTAGCACTCTGGGAGGCTGAAGCGGGCGGATCACCTGGGCCAGCCTCTAGGAGGCTGAGGTGAGCTTACGAGTTCCAGATCAGCCTGAGCAAGAGGGAGATCCCATCTCTAAAAATAGCTGGGCATTATGGCTGGCGCATGTAGTCCCAGCTACTCAGGAGTCTGAGACAAGAGAATTGCTTGAGCCCAAGAGTCAGTTGCTGTGAGATGCTTGTCTTTAAAAAAAAAAAAAAAGAAAAGAAAAAGGGCCAGGCATGGTGGCTCACACCAGTAATCCTGGCACTTGGGAGGCTGAGGTAGGTGGATTGCCTTAGCTCAGGTTTGAGACCAGCCTGAGCCAGAGAGAGACCCTGTCTCTAAAAATAGCTGGGTGTTGGCTCGGCGCCTGTGGCTCAATCGGCTAAGGCACCAGCCACGTACACCTAAGGTGGTGGGTTCGAATCCCCAGCCCGGGCCTGCCAAACAACAATGATGGCTGCAACCAAAAAATGGCCGGG
>CAUYQV010112083.1:0-23066 GCA_963574575.1 Galagoides demidoff
CTATCCCCTAGGTAGAGTGCTATGGCATCACAGCTCATAGCAACCTCCAACTCCTGGGCTCAAGCGAGTCTCCTGCCTCCACCTCCCAAGTAGCTGGGACCACAGGCACCCGCCACAGCGCCCGGCCATTTTTTGGTTGCAGCCATCATTGTTGTTTGGCAGGCCTGGGCTGGGGATTCAAACCCGCCACCTTAGGTGTACGTGGCTGGCGCCTTAGCTGATCGAGCCACAGGCACCGAGCCCTTTACCCAGTTTTTGAATAAAGATTATATCCATCTCACAAAATAAGCTGCTCAAGCTCCTGTCTCTCTTGTTTTATGGGTTTTTTTGTTTGTTTTTTTGAGACAGAGTCACACTTTATCACCCAGGCTAGCTCACTGTAGCCTCAAACTGCTGATCTCTGGGGATCTTCCTGCCTTAGCCTCCTGAAAAGCTGGGACTATATGCGCATTCCACTATTCATTCCTGGCTAAGTTTTTTTTTTTTTTTTTTTTGGAGAGACAGGGCTTTGCTATGTTCCCCAGGCTGGTCTCAAACTCCTGGCCCCCAGAGATCCTCCCCTTTCAACCTCCTAATGCACTGGGATTACAGGCACGAGGCACAATGCCAGGCCCTTTCTTCTTACAAAACTAGAACCCAATTGTAAAATTGCTAGGTCCCTTTGGAAGTGGATATTCCCTGGTTTTTGGCTCCCAGTGCAAAGAATGAGCACTTGCGCCTTGCTGATGACAGAGTGATGACAAATATGGAACAAGCTCAGTCAACATACATTTATTGTAGAACAAAGCTACACAATGAGGAAAATATGCCTCAAAAGGTGTTTAGGTGTTTCTCCATAAAACTTTGGGTACTCTTTAATTCCTAGAGATTTTTATAGTTTTTTTATTTTTATGAGGGATAGCTCAATTTTAGCTTTAGCTGAGTTCTCTCTCTGTGACCCCAGTGAACAAGAGACCCCCCAAATCTGAGCACACACCATCTTTTATAATCTAAGTAACTCCTTTATGCCGCCTTCCCCTAGTAGGATTGGTTGCTCTCTCTTCCTTTTCTTTTCTTTTCTGCTTTCCTCTCCTCTCCTCTCGTCTCCTCTCCTTTCCTTTTTGCATACATTAATGCAATCATGCGGCACAATGTGCTGGTTTTATATACAATTTGAAATATTTTCATCAAACTGGTTAAACTAGCCTTCACGGCATTTTCTTGGTTATTGTGCTAAGACTTTTATATTCTACAGATTGGTTGCTTTTTCTTGCCCTTGGGGTGAATGACAGCTTGGGGTTATATCACGATGCTCTAGGTCAGTTACCCATCACTAGGAACTTTTTACTGTGTGTGTTCCCACCAGGGAACAGTTCCGAGTGGCAACCTGGTTCCTAACTAATTCAGTTCCCTCTCCTCACCCTGAGCCAGTTCCTTGCTGCCTCTTCCCCACCTGCTTAGCCTCCATCAGACCTAACAAAACCATACGGGCCTGAGACTACTTTGGAAATTAAATCTCTTTGATGCTGATTTATTTATTCAAATTTTCTGATTTTTATTGCATGTACTCTTGAAATTTATTTTTTTCAGAAATGTATCCATTTTGTTGAGCTTCAAATTTTGTTGAATATAATTTTTTATAATATTTTATTACTAAAGTCATGTTGTGCTTATAGTTATTTCTCCTTTTGGTGGGACATTTTGTTTATCTGTATCTTCTTATATTTTCTTGATTTATCTTTCGTGATCTGTCCTATCTGAGATTTGTTTAATGTATTGATGCTTCAAATAATGAACTTTTCGTGTTATGATTCTCTATTTCCATTTAAATTTTCTGTTTAGTTGATTTCAGCTCTTATTTTTCCATACTGGTTTCCCTGCTTTTAGAAGATATTGTCTGTCTGACCTTTTTCATTTTCTTGTGTGGAGTGCTTAGCTGTATTTTTTGAAATCTTTCTCTTCCCTGACAAATGTATTCAATGTTATGAATGATAAATAGATAAATACTGTTTCCAGGTGTGATCTACAGATTTTGACACATAGTATGAAGCTCATTGTTAAATTCTAAATATTCTGTTATTTCTCTTAGGATTTCCAAAGGTTATTCAATATTTTATAGCTTTCAGACGTATTGGACCTAACATTTATTAACTTCTAATTCTATTACCATACAGTTATGGATCTAGAACTTAATTTTGTTTCCTTGATTGATCAGTTTCTGACGGGGTGTTTCTCTTGACCTACCATTTCTGATTTATTTATCTTTTCTGCACAGTGCTGTTTTTAGGTGCGTTTATGTTGATGATGACCAAACCCTTATGCTCCACTGTTCCCTTTGTCAGGGTTTCACATCCCTCTTTGTACTTTATCATATTTTATCTATAAATTTTTATTCTGTCCGATGTAAAAGTGCAATTCCAGTTTTCACTGACATTTTGAGTAATTGCTGATTTATCCTTTTCTGTCCTTTCTGTATCCTCTTGTTTGAATAGTGCTTCTTATCTATAGCATGTTACTGATTTTTTTTAAAATTTAAACTATAGTATGGGATCATTGCCTTTAAGTATATTAAGTACACTTAAATTTATTATAATTACCATTAAATTTTCACAGAAAGTTCTGGTTAACTGGCCTTCCACAAGCAATCTCTCTCTCTCTCTTTAATTTCAGGTAAATGAGAGAGTATAAACCACTGGATAACAATATTTGCCTTTGTTAGGTAGAGTCATTCTTGGGGCTGTGTCTTGCACCCCAAAAGTTGTGCCACATGCCCTTCCATTGTGCTCACTAAGTGGGGGCACCCCAAATCCTCCTCCTGCCACTCCCTTTCTCTCATTTTTCTTCCCCGCAACTTGAATTAAATTGAGATTTTCTGTTATGTAAGCATGTATTGGATCGTCTACTGGGCAAGCCATCTCTCGTATATTCCTGGGCAAAGGCAATCCCCTTGGTTTACCATCTGTCACCTCAGGTATTTTATATAGAGAAGAACTAGAGGAACCAATCATTGCTTGTGACAAGTTGATGGGACAGATTTTCACTCCTACGGGGACTATTATTCTGCCCTTGTATTGCCCCCTGGTGGTGACCTGAGATGTTGCTTTGGATTTATTGGTGATGGGGCAATGACCATCCTAAGGTGATCTAGAACAGTCTGGCAATGTGATACCTCCTGTTTTGTTTTTATTTCTGAACAATGCCATTCAATCCTGCAATTCCTCGACTAGGTATATACCCAGATGATCAAAAAATCATTTTACAACAAAGACATTTGCACCAGGATGTTTATTGCAGCCCAATTCATAATTGCCAAGATATGGCAACAACCCAAGTGCCCATCGACCCAGGAATGGGTTAACAAATTGTGGTATATGTATACAATGGAATACTATGCAGTCATAAAAAGGAGACTTCACATCTTTTATGTTTACCTGGATGAGCTGGAACATATTCTTCTTAGTAAAGTATCTCAAGAATGGAAAAAAAAGTATCCAATGTATTCAATACTACTATGAAATGAATATATAATCACACATTCATATGAATGGTAAAATATAACTATAGTCCAGAAGTAGAAGGGAGGAGGAGAGAGAGAGAAGGAGAGGGGGGAGGAGGGAAGGTATTTGGGGGACCTCACCTAGTGTGCATAATGCAATAGTACATTTCAAAACTTTAAGAAAAGAAAATAATTGTCTTACCACAGCAGATAAATAAGTGAGGTCATGGATGTGTCAATCAGTTTGATGTAAGCCTTTCACATTGTACATCAAGTCAGTACACTGAACCTCATAAATGCATCAATGTACACAGTTATGATTAAATAAAAGACAATAAAAAGAAAGGATCAGAACATAATTTAAAGCCCTCTCTAAACCAGTCCTTAATCCTGTGACTCAGTGGCCCTTTACCCAGGATGCTGCCACTGGACACGATGACTCCATAAACTTTCTTCCTAGGAGTTTGCTTATTACTTTCATATTAGATGCTAAGATCTATGTTTCTCTCTTAAGTCAATAGTTTCTCCAGGGTTGGTTTTGGGAAAGGGGACCCACACCATCTTATTAGGAAGCCACAGGTATATTTTATGATATGAGAGTGGTTGTACAGAGATACTTTGAAAAAAATGAAAACGTCTCCAGAACTCCAAAGGAAGTGATCTCGGCAATCTCATACAAAAAACATCAAAAAAGTCCAAATGCCTCACACGAGAACCCAGTATCCTCTTTAGGACCAAGTCAGTCACTCCACAGTCCTCTCACATCTCAAAAGATAGTTTACCATATTGATGTGGTTATGTTCCCCATCTTTTCTTTATCCCTTTGTGTATTTCTCTGCATCCTTTCCTCTCAGACACCCCTGTGGCTTAGTATTGTTCCTCTGTCTTTTTGTGTGGATGTTTATTCTTTATACCATGCCCATCTCTGCCAATAGTGGGCAGTTCAACTTCCCAGGTGGTCGGCTATTTAACAGGTCGAGATTTACCTTCTTCTGCTATCAGCAGGCAGCAGTGTCAACTGCATCAATCCCCAAACCCTGCTCATTTACCCTAATCTCTCCTGCATTCACTCGTGATGATGGGACAGCACAGGGGCAAACTTGGGCTATCCCTTCTTCTTCCATTGGAGGGCCCAGAGTCAGTGCTTCTTTACTGCTTTTCGGGGAAATGGAAATACTTGGCAGTATTGCTAGAAGAGACTCCTTCCTTCTTACCTCTACTGAGATTAAGGGATGTTGCTACCAGCCACAAATGAACAGGCATGCAATTCAATTCAACTAAATAAATTGTGAGGTTCAGAGGCTTGTTATAGAAAAAACTCCCAGAGGATTGCTTATACTACATCTTGAAAGTGTGTGCCAGGTCTTAAATCCCCTACCTTATTGTTCATTTATGATGTAGGAGACCCTACATCTAAATAATAAAATTTCTTCGAAAGGCTGAAATATTGAATGGCAAGGTATCATGGACAAAAACAGTGGATTAGGAACTGACAAATTTAAACATTAGTCCAAGGTAAATTAGCAAGTAGTCACATGATCTTGAAGAAATGAGACAGCTTCTCTAGGAAATCCACTTCCTCATCTATAATATAATTTTGCAGCCTCATCTCTCAAAATCCAAGATTCTATGGTTATACGATCCTAAAATATTTTTAGCGAAGACCACTTTTGTTCCCAAACAAAGGGGTTAACAATTCCTCTAGCAGGTTCATAAAATAATGTAGGTTATTTTTTTTGACCAAAGATCATAGAGAATGGATATATCCAAATTGGGGGTGTTTCTGCTGTTGAGAACATCCTCAGGCTCCTCCACAGTGGGATCTGGAAATCTGGGGGTTGTGGAGGTACTAGGAATTTAAAAGGAGGGGCTTCCCTACGGGACAGTGAGGCCATTGTAAAGACGCCCTGCTGTCCAGATCATGCCTGAGTCCCTGAGCCAGAAGAGGACCTCCTGTCTGCCCTCTGCTTGTAGGCAGTGCAGGAAACGCCCTTCCGCAGGCTGCTGGAGGGGGCACGCCGTGCCCTGATGTCAGATAGCTGTAAGCAGAGTCTTTACTACTAAAGGCTGACTTGCAGAAAAACCTTTTCATGTACAATGCTCAGGCACCAGCCCCATCTTACCCATCCACCTCCAGGCCCCCTCATGGAAGAATCACACAGAAGTAAAATAACGTGGTCTAGACATATTTTTAAGATTGGAACATTTTTTCCAGACTAGGACAGGACAGTTGGAAATGTGATGCAGCTGGAGTTTCCCTGGGTGGCCTGTGGTGCCTCAAACCCGACCCCGACTCTCTAAGTAACCTAAAATTCATGTTCAGGTCTTTAATTAGGAAGGGTAGAGACAATTTTATAACTTGCTTACATGAACAAGGAGTAGTCTGACTCTGTACAGGAATTTCAAGGAGGACTTTTTATAATGATTTTGGCTTTTCAGGACCGAACATCGGATTACTACATTCTCCTCCCTTTTCTCTCTCTCACAGCTGTGCTAGGACTAACTCAGAGCAGGACAAGTCAGCTCTCCACTTCCCTGGGCAGAGCCGTACATGTCACCCTGAAATAAAATACATACAAGTATAAACAAAACTGTAAGCCCATTGATCATATGGTAATGATTTATTAACTAGCCATGTGGGAGGGACAGAATAATGGGAGGGAAGTATATCAGCGATGGGAAAAATGAAAGATGCCATAAAAAATAAGTACACTGTATTCTTGCATAGTAGAAAAAGTCCTGGCATCATTTAAACGATAAAGTGAGGTGTTTGCCAGAATATAAGCATCCACCTCTTTGGGCACCTCAGTATCTAGGACAATTGTAAATAGGCAAAACCTAACAGTAAATGCACCATAGTTATGCTTTAATGCAATTCAGTTATTGAATTTAGATTCCACTAAGCGAAAATAATATTTTAAAATTCCAATCAGCCCCTGGAGGCAGCAGGAGATCTGTGGTCTCCCACCTAATGATGCAATTAAGCCTAGCTTGTCATTATCCAGCCAGACACCAGGCACACACACGAGTGCAAGCGTGCGCACACACATACACCGACCCACACACTGACGTGGAACCTAACTGGACTGGAAAGATAAAATGGTCAGTAAACAATCAGGGATCAGTGGGCACTGGAGAACAAAAATCTTTTTTTTTTTTTTTTTTTTGAGATGGAGCCTCAAGCTACCCTCCTGGGTAGAGTGCCATGGCATCACAGCTCATAGCAACCTCCAACTCCTGGGCTCAAGCGAGTCTCCTGCCTCCGCCTTCCAAGTAGCTGGGACCACAGGCACCCGCCACAGTGCCTGGCCATTTTTTGGTTGCAGCCATCATTGTTGTTTGGCGGGCCGGGCTCGGGATTCAAACCCGCCACCTAAGGTGTACGTGGCTGGTGCCTTAGCTGATTGAGCCACAGGTGCCCAGCCAAGAACAAAAATCTTAATGGATTTTTAGTTTGGGGACCAGGCCCACACTGATGTGTTTTTAGAGAAGCTAGACCAAGGAGAGGGATGCTTTAGGATGACAGAATTAGACATCTTCACAGCAGACTTGGAGAAAACTATACAACACTGGGTAGGGCCATAAACATTCTTAGATAAACAGCAAGAATCTATGCATTTAAAGACCATGTACCTTATTAATTTTTCTACATTTAATGTTTATCTCATAGATTAATGCCAAAAACATGAGTTTGTTGGGAATGGAGAGATTTTCTCTGTCTAATAACTGTCTTAAAAATCACTCTCCACCATGATGAGGAAGTGTTCCAAATTCTCGGTCTACCTTGTAAAGAGTGATTTATAAGAGGTTGTTGTGTAAGCATACCTCTCCTTATGTGCTTTTGCACAAAGACATCATTTATCAAATATAACTTATCCCTCCAAATAGAAGTACAATTAAATAAATTAAGGTCATTTTGAAAATAAGGTCACTAGATCCTTTTACATACATGGATAAGAATGTTAAACACTAGCCAATCTCTGCTCTGCAGTTTTTAATCTGGCCTCTTTTTTATGATGTTTGAGGTATTTGGTTTTTTCTTCCCCTTTGGTGTCCTTTCTTTCTTTCTTTTTCAATTAAATTATAGCTCTGTACATTAATGCAATCATGGGGTACAATGTGCTGGTTTTATATACAATTTGAAATGTTTTCATCAAACTGGTTAACATAGCCTTCATGGCATTTTCTTAGTTATTGTGTTAAGATATTTATATTCTACACCTAGTAAATTTCACATGTACCCTGGTATTTTTTTTAACTATAATTACTTGATGGGAATGGTCATGGATGGCGTTATAGGCACAGTGGTTAATTTTTAAGGGAGCAGAACATAGGAGAAAGTGTTTTCTTGCCAAGCTATTTAAAACAAATCCTCACCTATATGATGAAAATCCATTTTCCTTCATTGTTAGATAGTTCATATCCCAAAGAACATGTTTATTCAGAATAAATGAACAAGGTATTCCACGATCGGTTACTTTCAGAGAGCTCTAAAATCATTCCTCACCACTCTGAGACATCGTTTGGACACAAGGTCTACAAGTGCAACTGGAGTTTGGGGAAATCTGATGGGCCTGCTGATGGTGAATGGTAGCTAGACAGCAGTAACAAACATCACGGAGGGCTTTAAACTCTAGCTTGCATAAAGGACAGGCCATAGGTTAAACTCTAAGTTCTCTGGAAAACTGTGGATGGAGTAGAGATTCAGTGTCTCATGAGATAAAAGTCTTAAAGAAGAGGGAGTCAAACTAGTGAAGCAAGAAGTTCTTGTTGATGAAGAAGCAGAGACTTAAAAACCAACCAAGGGCTAAAGGAATGTCGATCGTATGTGATCTGTGAAAACAAAACGTCAAAGGATAAAAATCCAAGACTTGTGGTAGGACGGACGGCAAGGGCCAGGCTGATTCTGTTCTTCCATTGTCCTATTTATTCTGTCAGTAAGAATTTACTGAGTGATCAGCTCTCTGCCGGGTGTACTGAGGATGCAGCAATACAAACATTTGTCTGGCCTCATGGATCCATATTACAGCGAATGACATAGATGATAAATAAGAAAGTGCACCGATAAATGTGATGTGATACACGCTGGAAGAGAAATGTCCTGCGTGTTGTTACAGAAGCGTCTAAGTGATGAGGTAGAGACTGGGCCATTAGGGAAGACTTTAACGACCAGGCAGCATTTGACATGAGACCAGAGGCTGAGAAGCAGCAGCCACACATAGATTTGGAAAGAGCATTCTTAGTAGGGGGACGACGTGGATTCCCGCCTGGAGTGAGTAAGGGTTTCGTGCATTGGGAAACCACAGGGGGGCCTGGAGAGGTGAGCAGGGTACTCCAGAGGGAGAGTGGTACAGATGAGGTTCGGGAGGTCAACAGGAGCAAAATCACTAGGGCTTTTACCATAGTACAAGGAGTTCACGTTTTCTGATAAAAGCAATAGAAAGCCATTGAAGGGGGATAAGCAGGGGAGTCACATGACACAATTTCCATGTTAAATAGATTGCTCTAGTAAACTTCATTTTGATAATAAAGAAAACGTTGTTCATGAGAATCGTTCTGAATGGTTTATACCACGCACCTTAGGCAGAGATCGGTCCACTTTATTGATATCTTCAAGAGTGACTAGAAGAGAAATTTCAAGGTGCTGAAGGAATTACTTCACAACATTCATATTCTCCCACATGTAGATTTACTGTTTATTGGGAGCTTTTACAAACTTCTCAAAATAATATTTTAGCCACAATATAGAAGTCTATCTTTAACTCGTTGGCAGGCAAACTAAGGGAAATTCAGGAAGTAAAAACATATCCTGATGATAAATGGCAGGACCATTTTATTATGGTTCATCAGCAGGGCCTCCCTTGGTTAGGAAACCCTCTTTGTTGTAGAAGAGGATCGTAGCAGTGGGATGGTCCAGTCTTCCTACCTCCATGGAGTTCCTGAGCCCACACAGAACCTCCTGATGGTCCCTATTGAACATCACCTGTATAACACACCTGCTCCGTGACCCCCACTCTGAGTGGAAACACTTCTTGACTTCTTGTCCATTAGCTTTCAACTGAGCTTAGCTATTTCTACAAAGGACCTGGGCAGATGTCATGGACTGAGATTTTTGGAATCAAAGCAATCATTCAAGAAAAACTTAAACTATACAATCAAAATATAAATTATGTATGTAGAAATGTGTGTCTAACCACAGGTATGCTGGGTTAGTGGCATTCTGAAAGAAGAACCTGGAGATGATGAAAGCTGGACTGCCTTGCGTCTAACCTTGACCTACCCACTTATCAGCTGTGTGATATTGGTCATTTCACATCTTTCACCCAAGTTTTATCATGTGTAATATGGAGATGGTAAAAGCCGCCATGCAGGGTTATGATGAAGTATAGAGGCAGTGTACATCCAGTGCTTGGCATATAATAGCCATTAAACTCACAATAGCTTTTATTAGATTTAAATTTGAGACACAAAACAATAAAAATTCTAGAAGAGAGTATGGGCAAAATATTGGCTTCAAAAAAAAATTTATGAGGAATACCCCTCTCCCCCAGTATTTGAAGCAATGCTAAAAATAAATAACTGGGATTTGATCGAGCTAAAAAGCTTTTGCACAGCTAAGGGTGCCACAAAGCAAACAGAATGGGGAAGGTTTTTGCATGTTATGAATCTGACAAAGGCCTGATAACCAGACTACAGAGAACTCAAATTAAACAGTAAGAAACGTGCAAACAACCCTCTCTGTAAGTGGTCAAGAGATTTGAATACAAAGTTCTCCAAGGATGACAGACGAATGGCCAACAAACACATGAAAAAGTGCTCATCATCTTTAATCATCAGAGAAATGCAAATCAAAACCACTCTAAGATACACCTACCCCAAGCAAGATTAGCCCACGTCACAAAGTCCCCAAACACCAGATGCTGGGGTGGCTGTGGAGATAAGGGAACATTTCTACACTGCTGGTGGGATTGCAAACTAAAATATCCCTTTTATAGAAAAGTGTAGAGAATCCTCAAAGATCTAAATGTAGACCTTCCATTTGACCCTTCAATTCCATTACTAGGTATTTACCCAAAAGAACAAAACTCATTTTACCACAAAGATATTTGCACTAGAATATTTATTACAACTCAATTCATAATTGCCAATATGTGGAAGCAACTTAAGTGCCCATCAACCCATGAACGGATCAATAAACTATGGTATATGTGTACCACGGAACACTACTCAGCCATTGAAAAAGATGGAGACTTTACATCTTTCACATTTACCTGGATGGAGTTGAAATACATTCTTCTTAGTAAAGTATCCCAAAAAATGGAAAAATAAATACCGAATGTTCTGCACACTAATATGAAATCAATATATAAAAAATTACATGCTCATAAGAATAACATAATACCAATATAGTTTAGTTTGGGGGGTAGAGGGAGGTGGGAGAAGGGAGGAAGGTTGGCAGGAGGAGGGAAGACATGAGGCGGATTGTCACCTAATGTGCATATCGTGAGGGTATAACACGCCCCCAGAGTGAGGGGCTCTTTTACAATGGAACTTTACCCTGGAAGTGAGAATAATATAACTTAAAAATTTATGCCTTCATATTAATTTGGACAAAATAAAATAAAAAAAAACCCAAAATGAAAATTTAAAAAGATATATATCAGTGAGGAAAAAAAAATAGAATTTATATATATATATAAAACCCCCACAATAGATTTTATCCTGTTTTTACTGACATACTTGCCAATTCTTCTCCATAGAATTAAAAATCTTTTTCTAGTCTTAAAGGAATAGTATTCCATGGTGTACATATACCACAATTTATTGATCCATTCGTGGGTCAATGGGCACTTGGGCTTCTTCCATGACCTAGAAATTATGAATTGGGCCGCAATGAACATTCTGATATAAATATCTTTATTGTAGTGTGATTTTTGGTCTTCTGGATATATACCCAGTAGAAGAATGAATGAGAGCTTTTCTTCTCCTGGAGCTAGCACCTCTCAGAGTCTCCCCTGTGTTTCTGCAGCTCTGCTGGTGGCTGCTCCTGTCTCTGCCCTGCATCCTCGCCTTTCCCTCTGTTAGAGTATTACCCATGGATCTCTGCATTATGTTCACAGGGCCTTTACCATCCTCTTCCATCTGCAAAGCTGTGTGTTTTCCATTTGATTTAATTGATTTTTTTTGAAGAGCAAATAGAACTTTTTTTAAGTTGACAGGTAAAATCGTATATAGCTCTGATATTTGGACTGAAGGACTGGGAGGAAAAAAAATTGTGAAGGCTCAACCAGCAAGCCTGCTTAGGAGAGAAGTGGGATGGGGGTTATGACCATAGGGATCGGAACTTGGAAGGCCACGAATGCCGGATGTGACTTTGGACCTCATTTAATGGGCAGGAGAGCCACACTGAGGAATTTGGAGTAAAGCCCCGATACGGGAATGTTTCAGCAAGATTAATCTGTCAGTGTGAAGCAGGATGAACTGGACCAAGTGGTGAGCAAAGACAGGGAGGTCAGACAGTGCGGCAAGAATAATATATAATGAGAATATAAAAAGAAGAATAGAAAGTGGTGGAAGCAGGATGAGAACATATCAGCCAAACTTGGAAAGAATGCTAATTGTACATTTTGATAGCATTGGGTTTACTCAAGCAAAATTTCTAGCCAAATCACATTACCAATAGAATTTAATATAGTATTTTTACTCAGTGTAAAGCTTTCAATATTATAATAAAATTGAGTCTATGCTGTTCATTTTACAACTAAGAAAAAAGGAAGCAAAATTTCTTTTTTTGCAGTTTTATGGCCAGGGCCAGGTTTGAACTCACCACCTCCAGTATGTGGAACTGGTGCCTTAATCCTTTGAGCCACAGGCACCACCTATAAAATTTCTTTAGTATTTTCCCTAATACTATTCTTAGAGGGCGTTGGAACCTGGGTTCTCCATTGTCCTGCCAGTGACCAATATACCACACAGAAAAGGTTCTTGCTACGTCTTCCTTCCTCTTTCTTCCTTTTTAATTTTCCCTTTTTGAATCCTTTTTGGATTTATTTTCTGTGTTCGCACTTTGTTATATTTTCTGTACTTTTGTTTGCAGTCCTTTCCTTTTTGCTCTTCTTTTTAAATTTCTTTCTTTTTGGTTTTCTCTTTTTCTCCTCTTTCTTTCTCCTCTTCCCTCCCATCTTTGCATTGTTTGAGCTGTAATATTTTCTTCCTGTAGGGCTGTGGTTCAGGAACTCCACCATTCCCACAGGAATCTCCAGAGCAAGAGTGGGAAAGTTTACCAAATTGCAAAAGTTGGGGTCAGCTGGGAGTAGAGCTCAACCAAGGGTCAGAGAACTTGACCCTCTCCCTCCATCCCATGCTCGCCTTTCCCTGTCAATCTAGCAAGACCAACAAGTCAAAGTGATGCGCGTCCTTAACAGATAGAGTCAGCCTGGCCAGCGTAGGTGGTACCTCCCCTGCATCCCTTGAGAGAGACAGTTATTTTCGCCACCTCACCAAGCCCAACAATAGACATATTTATTGTAGGAGGTAAAGCCAAGAGAATCTGGGCATAGCGTTTCTGCAGCCTCTATCTTATTCTTCTAGAACTTGAGGCTCAGACTTGTCTAGAATTTTTTACTAGGTATCAGAATGGGTATCTTCATTTCTAAAAATGGAAAATAAGAAACAAACAAAAAACACAATTTCTGATGGAAATTTAATTGCTAATTTTAATACAGCAATGCTGAATTGGTTGGAATTACCCAGGTTTTTATTACATTTCTTTCCGATTACCAGTTGCCTCCTGCAGAGGGAGGGGCCGGGAGGTTTCAGGGTTGCAGACATTGGTTGAGTGCCCACCATGTGTCTTCATTTGACCTTTTATGGAAGAGAAGTGTGGGGGGGGGACTAAAAACAAACAAATATTCCTAAAATGATATATAAACATAAATATAATCTGTAACAATGTTAAAATAAGAGGAAGCTGAACGTTACTACTAATAGTTGAGAAGCTGCTTTTTCAGGAATTCTATTCAGAATTATTTGAGCTATGAAACAGTAACTATGAAGACTACCCTTGTTTACTCATTTACCTTGGCACTAGATCTGGTGACAAATAACTACTAATTATTTTGCACAGTGAATTTCATCTTCAAAGAAAGAAATACAGAAGATTGTACTATAAGTTTTCTGGTATAAAAATGGTAGCAGTGGGCCATGTTCAGGGACTCTCGCCTGTAATCCCAGCACTCTGGGAGGACGAGGAGGATGGATTGCCTGAGCTTAGTAGTTCAAAACCAGCCTGAGCAAGAGAGAGACCTCTGTCTCTACTAAGATAAAAAAGAAAAAAAGAAAAAGAAAAAGGAAAAAGAATGAAAAAGAAAAATAAGCTGGACATTGTGGCAGGTATCTGTAGCCTCAGCTACCTAGGAGGCTGAAGAAATAGCATCAATAATTTGAGCCCAAGAGTTTGAGGTTACTGTGAGCTACACTACGGCAATTCCCCCCAGAACTATAGAGTGAGACTCTGTCTCAAAAATAAATAAATAAACATGTCAGGACTATTAAACAGGATCTAAATAAATAAATAAATATGTCAGGACTATTAAACAGGATCTGAATACCAAAGTGACTATTTTGAAGAGATTAAAATTCACTTGAAAGTAGAAATGTAGTTGAGCTATTTTATGGTTATACTATGCCCACAATGTCCCTAAGGTAAATAGATGAAAATTTTGTGAGACTTAGACACATGTGACTTTTAAAGAATAGTTAAAGAAAAATAAAAAACAATTGTCAAAATGGCAGTTGAGTTCAAGGAAGGGAGATCACGTAGTCTGGAATTCTTGCAAAAAACCATAGAGAAACTTTGACCTCAAATAAATAAAATTTGGAAAGCTAGAACATAAGTTTAAAACACAGGAGCAACTGAATTAAATATAATCTTTAAATAAAACAATTATTGGAATAATAACTGTAAGGATGCCGTATGATGTTTTAAAAGTCCTCTAATGGCTGTTACAAAGATTATCTACTTATTCTTTATTTGATCTATAAAATAGTACTAACTCTGGATAGGTTACAAAATAATGTAGGAAATGGTGTCTATTATATTTAGACACATTTTATTGTGTCTATTCACATGTCTGACTAACCCACACTATTTAAATCCCTTACAAAGGTATATTCCCAGAATCCTACAGGGTATAATGACTAAGAAGTCTTCTAGTCACAGCTAGACAAGGAGTCAGTGTTTCATGATAGCCACCAATCTGTGATTCCATGTGGGCATTTAGCCAGAAAGTATTTCCCAGTGGTAAATGAAAGTTAATAGAAAAATACATAGGGAAAGTAAGATTTGAAAACAAGAAACATATTTATTTTTCTATGATTTAAGGTTTTAAAATTCCAGATGAATAAATAGCTTTATTTTTACTGGATCTTTGCTTTTTAACCAAAAGTTTCAAATTTGGCTTTTTCTTGGAGCAATCATGCAAACAGCCTAGTCAATACATTACAGATTTAGAAGAAATGAAATACAAGTTTAAGTTTTTACTAATTATAAAATTAAAAACATAGATGAAAATCCACTATGAGGAGATTGATCCATTATGAATTCAGTCAAATTTAGTGGGTATCTTGGTCAATTTTTTGCTGCTACAATAGAAAACCACGGACTTGTTAATTTAGAAAGAAAAAAGATTCTTTCTACACTTGGTTATGGAGGCTGGGAAGTCCAACAGCATGGCTTTGGTGTCTGGTGTGCGTCATCCATGGCAGAAGTGGGAGGGCAAGTGAATTAGAAAGACATGGAATAAATGGGGATCTTAGTTATCCTTTCATTAGTACTCCAACTTCTGTAATAACGGCATAAATACATTCATGAGGGAAGAGTCCTCATCACCTAATCACATATAAGAAACCTCACCTCCCAATACTGTTGTAACAGCAATTGATACACAAATTTCAGAAGTAAAAATGGGCATCTAATATAATAATAAATTATATTTATTGATCATCCATCAAGTGTGCAACACTGTGCAAAATGGTCTATTCTGTCCTCAAAGCACACCTATGAGATGGGAACTGTTATCATCCTTATTTTGTAGATGAGAAAAAAAAGGAGACGCAGAGAGGTCAGAAAATTAGCCCCATATCACTAAGTATTAAAGGACATGAATAAACCCAGTTATTTTGACTCCAGAGGACTACTTTCATAAAAAAAAAAACCCTCTTATTTTAATAAGTAATAAATTTCCATGCTTTAGAAGTAAAACAAAATATCTTATCATTAAGTTGAACACTTAATTTGTCATGTAATTCTGAGAATAAAAGGAGCTCACTAACTGGATAGTTCAGGAAAAAAAACATAATAATCTTGAGAAAAGTGGGACATAAGCCACCTGACCATTGATGGAAAAATAGCAGTGTCCCTTGCTGCCTTTCTGAGACAACTACTCTTAATACTTTTTGCTGATATTTTCATTTGTATGTTATATTTTGGGATTGCCTTTTTCATAAATGATATTCAAAACTATTCAAAAAACATGTGATACTGCTAATTCTTGATTTTCAATTTTCAAAATTATGTATTGATTTTTACTATGGAGCACAAGCCCTCACCTTGATAAATATCCTTTCTGACCAAACTTTTTCTACCTTCATTCTCATTTTTTTTTGTCTTGTTTTTGGTTAAATAATTTAGTGTTTTTATTATGAAGATCATACTACGTATAAGTTTGATTACAGTTGATCCACCTATAATAATCTATTTTTTTCTTGACCTTACTTACTGTTTTTTCCTGGAGTTAACTGTCTGTGTGTTGGCTTTTGCTTAGTTTTCTATGGACCTGTTTCCTATTCAATCTTAAGCTTTCTATCAACTCTGAAGCTCCTAGGTAATCGGTAAGTTCTGCCTTTTTCCCTTGGCAGCTTCCCTCATGGATTCTCCATCTTCCTGATCCAATATGGTAGATTGCTCTCTGACTCCATAAATCATAGTTTTCTTGAGAAAATTCTTCTTCATTTCCCACATTGTTACCTTCATCATTTTTTTCTTTTTCTTTTAGATTTTTCATCTCCTGGGTTACATGTCTTTCTCATAGTGTCCCCAAGACTGGAACCTCTTTGAACCGATCTCTACCTATAGCCATGTCCTGTTTTTTTTCCAGGCAGGGAGACGTGAGGTTGACAGACAGTGCAGCCAGCAATGGGCACCCCAACTCTAAAGGTTCCTTTTTAGAGTCTAAAATCTATCCTCTTGTCCTCCCCTACCTTGTCCCTGGTACAGAAGGTAATTCTGAACCTTCCTGGGGTTCGGCACCACACATTTGTGTTTCTCATTTCTATCTCCAGCTGGATTTCAACTATCTTTGCACTGCTGTGTCAGTTACCATTCACGTCTCCATGTTTTTTCACCTTCCAAAGTTAAATGTCCTTTCCTGTTTTCTTTGTCTTGAGGAGATGGTAAAGCTTTAAAAATAGATTTTACTTTTTATGATAGTTCCACTCAGGCTCACAGCAAAATTGAGCAAAAAGTGCAGAATTCCCATAGGCTGTCCGCTCCCCGACAGGTACAGCTTCTCCCACTGCTAACACTGGATACCAGAGTGATACGTTTATTAAAATTGATGAATCAATATCATCCAAAGCCCGTAGTTTGCATTAGTACGCTCTTAGTATCATAACACATCCTGTGAGCATGGACGCATATCCACCATTACAGCATCGGACAGAGTAATTTCAGCCCCTCACACCCCCTGTGTTTCTGCCTACACATCTATCTTTCCTGCTCCCACTTCCCACAGATTCTGGAAACCACTGAGCTTTCTTGTCTTCACTGTTTTGCTTTTTTCAGAGCATCGTAGTTGGAATCACAGACTGTGCCTTTTAGTCACTCAAATATGCATTTAAGCTTTAGCCATGTCTTTTCATGACCTGATAGCTCAAGTTTCTACTGAATAATACTTTATTGTATGCACATACTGTAGTTTGTTTATCCCACTCACCTAGTGAAGGATAATTTGATTGCTTCCAAGTTTGGGCAATTATGAATAAAGCTTCTATAATCATCTGTGTGCAGCTTTCTGCATGCACATAAATTGCAAACTGTACTGGTAAACTGCTTTAGTTGAATGAATATTGGGAAAAATGACCGGCGTTTAAAAATCAGAATGTGTCATAAAGGGTTTTAATTAAACTAAGGGAATATGTAAAGAGTCTCTGAGTAATGATAAGATATTTCAAGGGTATAGATGATAACTTTGAAGTTAATTTTTTTTCATAGACTAGGTCTTAGTCTGTCACCTAGGATGGAGTCCAGTAGCCTGATCACAGCTCACTGTAACCTCAAATTCCTGAGCTTAAGCAATCCTCCTACCTTAACTTTCTGAGTAGCAGGGACTATAGGTGTGTACCATCTCACTTGGCTAATTTTTTAAAAAATCTTTTAATAGAGACTGGTCTTGCTATATTGCCCAGGCTGATCTCAAATTCCTGGTCTCAAGGGGTCCTTCTCTCTTGGTCTCCCAAAGTGCTAGGAATATAGGTGTGAGCCACTGTTCCTGGCTTACAAGTTAATTTTCCCTTGTCTCCTGCACAATGACAGCCTCCAGGTTCTCAGGAAGATTGACTCCTCATTTTGAACCCCATTAATTGTTTCCCCATATGTGCTCCTATGATGATCTACACTTCCCACATCCCAGCATTTACCATAATACATCGAAATTTGTCACTATAACCTGCTAGACTCCAGGTTCTTCAAGGCCAGGATCCATGAATATGGTAGTCACAGTGCCAATGCCTGGCACGTAATAGGCACTTGAATAAATGTTAATCAAATTAATGAGTCAATGGGAACACAGTTGAGAACTAGTTGGTAGAAATCTTTGAGTTAGTAGTGCATATATGCTCCACGTATGCTGTGTAATAAACTGTGTTTGCAGTTACACAACATTATACTCCTTAATACTAAGCAATGCAGTGATGGAGGAGGACATAAGAGAATGGGCCTGACCGGGCATCTGGCACCATGTGGGATCTACCTATCAGGTCTAAATAACAGAGGTAGGACTAGGGCCGAATCAGTGAAAGTCCTCAGATACACGGCTCAGCGCTCAGTGCTGGAAGCTGCCCCAGGGGACACTGGGCGGTGGTGAATGTTTTGTTTACAATCCAGCAATGTTTTAGAAATAGTCTCTATTGGGGGAGATTGGTTTGAAATGATAGGTTTCTATCTGGCAAAACTATTTTCAATTAAATAGCATTTTCTATGATCGTGTCTTTATTTCGTTATGGTAGTCTAACTTCATGCAAAAGACTATGTAACATTTTTCTTCTCAAAAAAATATACAACGGCTTGTTCAGTATGACTTAGTGACTTCCAACCTTGCTATTAGAACAAAAAATGTGCAGTTAGCATGGAAAAGTTATAATTTCAAAAAATAGTTTGGCATCACCACGTCTCATCATTTCCTTGCTTGTTTCCAGTCTTATTTTATGTGTTCCTGAGTTAAACAATCTGATGGGGTTTGGGAGGCACCTGAGTGGGCGTCCCACACCTAACCCCACCAGGCCGAGCTGCTCTGCTCTTAACCTGGGAACAGCCTTTTTTCCTTCCCCAGACTCCTTGCCTTCTCCTTCCTGTTTCCTCTCCTCATTTATACCTGGTTCTCTTCTCTTCAGTATGTTGTAGCCCACTACTTCTTTCACCAAACTAAACTCGCCTCCGTTTTGTAAAAACAAAAAAAGAAGCAGTTACCCACCCAAAATTCCAGGTTTTTCCCTCTGTTAACGCCTTATCTAATTCTCTGAAGAGGCTTGGAGGTTGCCTACTAGCTTGTGCTGTTCCCTTTCAGACCATAAACAGATGAATAGCTATTTTTCAAGTGTACTTTTGCATGGCTCAAGCTTTTCTTAATGTGGTGGCTAATTAATACCATTCCAATCCTAGTCTACATTTCTAGTCTAAATAAATGTTTAAGTTACAACCACAGCTTATAATTCAGCACTGGGAAAGCTAGAAATCTGTAAAAACAAGACCACTTTCCGTGCGTGTGAGGGAGTGGTACCTATGTACATGGAAAGCAATGATATGTAATATATATGTTGCTCATTTAAAACGCTGGCATGGCCTGCATTACCTACGTGTCCTGTCTATCTGTGTAAGATCACAGGGAGTCTGTGTGTAATATTTTACCATCGATACTGCCAAAGTCCTGAATTGAATTCTCTCCAGAAATGTTAAGGTTTGAGTTTATTGTTTCAAGTTAATGAGTAAGCCTTTAACTTAAGGCAAAGATGAGGGTTGAAACCAGATTATGTGGCCTTAAACCACACAACAATTTCCCTTGTGAAATTTTTTGCTGTTTGAGTTTAGTTTGTATAAAATAATCAAAACCCTCTGCAGGAATTATAAGCTTCTAAAGTGTTTTATCCCCACAGAGCAGTTTAGAGCATGTGTGGCAGGGTAGAACTTAGAAAGTGGTTGAATTGGACCTATTGTAAGCATTAGAAATCAAAATTAGCATTAAAAATCAACCCCTGATTAGCATTAAAAATCAACCCCTTCTGACTTTCTCCCTATGCATTGGGCTTCCATAAAACAATTGAACGCACTATGGGATTCATCATTTTTTTTTTGGCCAGGGCTAGGTTTGAACATGCTACCTCCAACATATGGGGCTGGTGCTCTACCCTTTTGAGCCACAGGCACAGCCCAATTCATCAGTTTTTTAATAAACTTTTGACTGCGCAGCTGTGGCAAGTAAAAACTTTTGGAATCAAATTTGTTTCATTTCTGGTTAGCTCAGAATGTCATTAAAACAGAGAGAAGTCCATATACGTTCATCGATAAACATTTTGGTTGTATTTTTATTTTGGGGGACAATCCTTCATTTCCATGTTTGTGTTCTTATTGGCTTCTAGGAAAATCTTAACAGACATCATTTCTTCAGTTATTCAGGACTAAGCGTGACTTTTAAGGTCTCCTTTTTTTCAGTCTTATGTTGAGATATGAACATCTTCTCTGCCTTTTCTGATGGAAACTCAATATATAATAACCTTGTATATTGTGTGAGCTTTTACATATGCTTTGTGTATGTATAATTTATTGAAAACTAACATTAGCACAGGGCAATGAAAACCTTGTTCAGAAAGTCTCTTTCCTCATTACCTTGGCTTTTTCAAGAGGATATTGGTTCAAAAGGAAAACAAAATAAATAAAATACTGATATTATTTCCCACAGTTTTAAAATCTATCAAATTTTCTATAGTAAATGACATGTATTTCTATTTCTATAACAAGAGTTATTACATAATAATCATATAACTTCAGTTGTATATAATTTTCTACAAATAAATTTGTGTATCCATAAAAATGCTTTAATAGTCTTTTTAATGCATTACTTATTTCTTTTTAAGAAAGAGAAAAAGGACCACTTTTTCTAAAGTAAATACCCCCCTTCCCCAAAAAATAAAAACTCCAGGGATTTGGCAACTATAAAGTGAATGACATGTAGTGTGAGACGAAAGTATCTTTACTTAATACTGATTTCTGGTGAGAAACAACTGGAATTTCATGGTGACAACTCTGTAATTATTTCAGGAATACTGTGTTTGCTTTATGAAGTCTATGACCATTTTTGTTTTCTTCTTATGAGTAATTTGGTGAACTGTAATTTACTGCAATTTGTACAAACAAGAATTATAGATTATATTCTGCTATTAATATTTTCAAATTCAAACTTACATCAATAAATCCAGAGGCGGCATATGTCCAAATTCAATGACTCATGCTTAAGAAAACAGTAGTTAATTACAATTTTAAAAGGTAGTGTATTTTTTAGCTATTCAAAAACACGACACCACCTTCCAGCAGTAATCTGGGGTTGGTACCAAAGAAGACACCTGGCCTGTGGAACCTCGCGGAGGCTTCACTAGGATGTGTGTGTAGAACAATTTTATTGTTCCAGGGGCTGATGTAGATTAATACAAAACCAAAGCAATCAGTAGTAACCTCGCCTTCTCGGCACTCCCGAAGTTCAGACTTCGTATTTGCTGATAAATTGGAAAACAAATGTTTACTATGACAGATACATATAATTTAAGTTGTGTATCTGATTACTGTGGTGAACCATGTGGAAATAAGAGAATCTTGTTTTGATGTGTGCTTCAAAGGACAAAAAAAGATCATCTCTGCTTGAACTCAGGAGTTAGAGACCAGCCTGAGCAAGAGCAAGAACTCTGTCACTAAAAATAGCCAGGTGGGCATTTTGGCGGGTGCCTATAGTCCCAGCTACTTGAAAGGCTGAGGCAAAAGAATTGCTTGAGCCCAAGATTGCTGGGAGCTATGACACTACGACAACACCACAATCTACCCAGGGTGACAGAGTGAGACTTTGTCTCAAAATAAATAAATAAATAAATAAATAAAATAAAAATCATCTTAGCCTTCAAATAGTTCCTGTAGCAATTAACTTTGTTGCCTGACATTCCTATCATAAAAATTCACCTTGTGGGTCAAGGCATTACCTCCAGAAATAAGACTTCCTTAAAGAGTTTCTAACTGACATGTCAATAAGTTCATGTTTTTTCAGTTCCTCAGAACCTGTAAAGACCTGGAAAGGCCTACCTTCTGTAGTCTACTGTTATTTTACTAGTAGCAATGAGGAACTGAGGCTCAGAGAACTTATATAACCTGCCAGGGTCATAAAATTAGTGGCAGATAGAAGCTTCTGAATCCAAATCTAAGGCTTTCATTGTGACATTACAGCAGTATATAAGAGATTACTGGATCATTAGCTAATACCCAGGATAACTGAGCAGATCAGATTCTTCTCCTCTTGAAGAAGATCAGAGCTGCCATAGGGCTGGAAAGATACTTTAGGTCAAGTGAAGAGGGAGGTGGCCCAGGACACGGGACACCTGGGGCTGAGTGGGTGTGGGGTGTGAGGTTGAGGTAGGAGATAGGGTTGACCAAAAGGAATCAAGAAAACAGAGATAGAGGTAGAAGTCCCATCACTAACCTCACTCTTTGAGATTGCTTCTGGCTATAAGAACAATACATCTTTCTCTTCTTACCATAGCTCCTGAGAGCCAGGGGCTAAGAGATTTCATGGTGTCTCCTCCCCTTTATTTTTTCCATGCCGGAAAAGAGAGGGTTTCTTGAAAAAGAGAATTTAGACACAAAATTGTCCATGGAATTTATTTAGGCAAGAAAATATATATGATGCTCCATAAGTTTTCTCTCTATGGATGGCCTTGATGATATTTAGAAGAAATTCTGCAAACTAGGTATGTCTACAGCTGCAATTTTTCATAATAATTAACAAGTACATGTTTAGTGATTAAGGATCTGAAGCCAAAGCTTGGGTTAGATGGTTTCTTGCCAGCTCTGAGACCCTGAGAAACTTACTTGCTTTTCTGTGCTTCACTTTCCTCCTCTGTTCAACAGTCAAAATAATAGTAGCTGCCTCGTAGTTTTCCGTAAGAATTACACAATTAATTACATATCGAGATCTTAGAACAAAGCCTGGTTCAGAGAATGCTCTCAAGGAATTTTAGACATTATTATGAAATAACCTAGGAGACCTGGAAAAATAAACTC
>CAUYQV010112084.1:0-10816 GCA_963574575.1 Galagoides demidoff
CGCCTCCCAAGTAGCTGGGACCACAGGTGCCCGCCACAACGCCCGGCCATTTTTTGGTTGCAGCCATCATTGTTGTTTGGCGGGCCCGGGCTGGGGATTCGAACCTGCCACCTTAGGTGTACGTGGCTGGCGCCTTAGCCCATTGAGCCACAGGCACCGAGCCAGTACCTCGAATTTTGATATGCACATGGAGGCCTTGAGATATCGTTAACCAATTACATATTTATTAGCTTCCCTAATAATGTTTTTTTTTTTTTTTGAGATAGAGTCTCAAGCTGTTGCCCTTGGTAGAGTGCTGTGGTGTCACAGCTCATAGCAACCTCAAACTCTTGGGCTTAAATGATTCTCTTACCTCACCCTCCCCAGTAGCTGGGACTACAGGAGCCTTCCACAATGCCTGACTATTTTTTAGTTGTAGTTGTCATTGTTGTTTAGCTGTCCTGGGTGGGGTTCGAACCTGCCACCTTTGGTGTATGTGGCTGACACTAGAACAACTGTGCTACAGGTGCCGAGCCCCTAATGTTTTTTATTTTTATTTTTATTTATTTATTTTTTTTGAGACAGAGCCTCACTTCATTGCCCTCGGTAGAGTGCCGTGGCATCACACAGCTCACAGCAACCTCCAGCTCCTGGGCTTAGGCAATTCTCTTGCCTCAGTCTCCCAAGTAGCTGGGACTACAGGCACCTGCCACGATGCCTGGCTATTTTCTTTTGCTGCAGTTTGGCCAGGGCAGCATTTGAACCCGCCACCCTCGGCATATGGGGCTGGTGCCCTACCCACTGAGCCACAAGGGCTGCCCGCTAATGTTTTTTAAAAAGCTATGTGATTTGGCTCCGTTTCTGTAGCTCAGCAGCTAGGGCGCCAGCCACATACACCGGAGCGGGTGGGTTCAAACCCAGCCCGGGCCTGCCAAACGACAATGACAACTACAACCAGAAAATAGCCAGTTGTTTTTTGGGAGGTACTACTTGGGAGGTTGAGGCAAGAGAATTGCTTAAGCCCAAGAGTTTGAGGTTGCTATGAGCTGTGATGGCATAGCACTCTACTGAGGACAGCATAGTGAGGGTGAGACTCTGTCTCCAAAAAAAAAAGCTATGTGATTTATCAGCATATTAGAGCTATAAACTTTTAATGCAAATTTCCTTAATCTGGGTGTTGAAAGAATTTAGTTCAATGAACAGCATAAGAGAAAGCTGCATTTTTATACATAGATTTTGAAAAAAAACTGTCATTTTACAAATAGAAGTTGTCTTTATTACTGTATTGTCTCTTTGCAGAATTATTTATTTATTTATTTATTTAGAGACAGAGTCTCACTCTGTCACCTTGGGTAGAGTGCCATGGCGTCATAGCTTACAGTGACCTCAAACTCTTGGGCTTAAGAGCTGTCCTTGCTTCAGCCTCCCAAGTAGCTGGGACTACAGGCTTCTACCACAATGCCTAGCTAATTTTTCTAATTTTTTTGCAGTTTCTGGCCAGGGCTGGGTTTGAACCTGCCACCTCTGGTGTATGGGGCCGGCACCCTACTCCTTTGAACCATAGGTGCTGCCCTAATTTTTCTATTTTTAGTAGAGATGGGGTCTCACTCTTGCTTAGACTGGTCTCAGACTTCTGTGCTCAAGCAATCCACCTGCCTCAGCCTCCTAGAATGCTAGTATTAACAAGTACAAGCCACTGTGCCTGTCCCTTGGTAGAATTCAAAATTTTACAGTTTTTTGATATAATGACCTGTCCTATTTTGCCAGTTGTTAAACTTTGATTGAGTACAGAGACCAATTTTGTTTTATTCATCATAATGTATTACCATCATAGTATCATCTGTACAAAGCAAGCGGTATTTTTAAAATGAATGAACTAACAAATAGTCTACTTTAAAAAATTATAACAAAAGAAATAATACATATCTGGGTATTCATATTTTATATCTGAGGGCTTCATGTTTTAGAAGACTTTTTTTTTTTTTTGAGACAGTCTCACTCTGTTGCTCTGGGTAGAGTGCTATGCCATCACAGCTCACAGCAACCTCATACTCTTGGTTGGACTCAAGAGCTCCTCCTGCCTCAGCCTCCTAAGTAGCTGGGAGTACAGGCAACCACCACAACACCCAGCTAGTTTTCCTATTTTTTAGTAGAGACAGAGTCCCACTTTTACCTGAGCTCAAACAATGCACCGGCCTTGGCCTCCCAGAGTGCTAGGATTACAGGAATGAGCCACCATGCCCAGCCTAAAAATGTATTTTAGTCTAATAAATTATCTGATTAGATGTGGAACTTAGCCTTTGGGTGTGGTCACTTCCCCAAATTCATGCTGTCCTCTAACTCTTGGCCGTCAGCCAGCTGGATTGCCTAGTTTTACCTCTTCTTTAATATGCGCTGTCTCCCCTTCAACTGCCAATAAATAGTCATTTTTTTTTGTAAGCCGCTTTCTGATATTTCTTTGCCTACTGATTTTAAATATGCTCTCTTTGTAAAAAACTGAAACACTGAAGTGCCTTTTGACCGCCACTTTCCTTGCCTATCTCCTTTCCTGCTCTGCCTCCTTTTTTTTTTTTTTTTTTTTTGAGACGGAGCCTCAAGCTGTCACCCTTGGTAGAGAGCTATGGCATCACAGTTCACAGCAACCTCCAACTCCTGGGCTCAAGCGAGTCTCCTGCCTCAGCCTCCCAAGTAGCTGGGACCACAGGCACCCGCCACAACGCCCGGCCATTTTTTTGGTTGCAGCCATCATTGTTGTTTGGTGGGCCTAGGCTGGGGATTCGAACCCGCCACCTTAGGTGTATGTGGCTGGCGCCTTAGCCAATTGAGCCACAGGCGCCAAGCCCTGCTCTGCCTCCTTTTCTCACCAGAGTAATCCTTCCTGGGTGTGGTATGTCCTTCCAAACTCCTTTCATGTGTATTTATCATAATTCAGATAAGACCCCAAAGAAATGATGTTATAAAATATAGAGTGAACATAAAGTTCGTGTGCAATTTAAAATAGTTTAACAAAGGCTTGGCGCCTGTAGCTCAGCAGCTAAGGCGCCAGCCACATACACCAGAGCTGGTGGGTTCAAATCCAGCCCGGGCCTGCCAAACAACGACAACTACAACCAAAAAATAGCCGAGTGTTGTGGCGGGTACCTGTATTCCCAGTTACTTGGGAGGCTGAGGCAAGAGAACTACTTAAGCCCAGGAGTTGGAGGTTGCTGTGAGTTGTGATGCCACGGCCCTCTACCAAGGGTGACAGCTTGAGGCTCTGTCTCCAAAAAAAAAAAAAAAAATAGTTTAACAGGCTTGGCACCTGTAGCTAAAGCGGCTAAGGCACCAGAGCTGGTGGGTTCGAATCCAGCTTGGGCCTGCCAAACAACGACAAGGATAACGAAAAACAGCCAGGTGTTGTGGCAGGCACCTGTAGACCCAGCTACTTGGGAGACTGAGGCAAGAGAATCGCTTAAGCCCAGGAGTTGGAGGTTGCTGTGAGCTATGACGCCACAGTACTCTACCCAGGGCAACAGCTTGAAGCTCTGTCTCAGAAAAAAAAAAAAAAGGTTAACGTAGTAAACTGCACATAAACTTTATGTCCACCCTTTATTGTTGCGTATGTTCATGTTAACATAAAAAGTATTCCTGGGCGGCGCCAGTGGCTCAGTGGGTAGGGTGCTGGCCCCATATACCGAGGGTGGCAGGTTCAAATCCGGCCCCGGCCAAACTGCAACCAAAAAATAGCCAGGCGTTGTGACGGGCACCTGTAGTCCCAGCTATTCAGGAGGCTGAGACAAGAGAGTCGCTTAAGCCCAGGAGTTGGAGGTTGCTATGAGCTGTGTGATGCCACGGCACTCTACCAAGAGCAACAAAGTGAGACTCTGTCTCTACAAAATAAATAAATAAATACAATATCAGCAATTTAATTTTAGCCATAAGACTAATTGACAATATCAAGTAATGTTTCTATTAATTATAGCAGTTTTGGTTAGCAATTTTTTGGCTTCCTATTACTATAAAAGCTTATAAGCATGATATAGACATATATATTTAATTTAGATAATGAAAGGTATATGTATTTAATTTAGATAATAGTAAAAAATATTTAAGACCATCTCAAGATTGTTGTGAGGACTAGAAATTTTCATGTTACTTCGCATCATGCCTGATGCAGGATGAACACTCAGTAAATTGCAGGTATTACTACTGTTACTTCTGGCAGGGGAACTATAGATACCCTGTATTCTGCTTCCTGCCTTGGTATAGTGGTAAGGCCATAGCTGCTGACTCCTCCTCCATTGGCTGCCCCTGAGAGACTTGCTTTTCAAAGTCTGAACTTCAGGATAGAAGCCAGAGCTTTGGATTTGTAGCACAGACCCTGAGGCACCTTGGACGGGTTATGAAGGCAGGGAAAGTTAGCATCTTATTCAAAGGTCTTTTGGCTACAGGTAACAGAAACACTGGAATTACTTAGTAAAAGGGGAGTGTCATGTTACCTGATCCCAGGGAGTTCAGTTAGGCATTGGGAAAGCTAGGACTGGTGAGCCAGGAAACAAGTCTTGAACCCCATTCCTGAAGGTCTGATTGTTTGGGGCCATGTACTGCATGCCTTCTGCAGATCTGCTCCTCTGCATGACCTGCCAAGCCCAGTGACTGTAGCTGCCTGATCTCCCACCCCAATTGCAAATCCACAGAGGGAGGAAATTTGATTGTCTGAGTTCAGTTGTAGATTGTCTTTTCTGGGTCCAGGGTCCATCCCAGGCCTATTAGCTGGGTAAAAAGAAACATAAGGGCACACACTACTAACGTAATTACAGGGTCTCAGACCTGTTAGTGGAAGGCAGTTCTCAGAGAAGGCCGTGTGGCTCAGCAGAAACCCCAGAACCACAGACTTTTGTCAGGGAACTGAGGCAGATTTTAACAATCACCTGAGGTAAAACTCTGCTTCTTCTAGGGCTTCCTACCAGACTTAGGAACATCTTCTCAGTGTTTCCTTCTTGAATTCCCTAAAGGGGTGGAAAGTAGGAACTGAGGCCAGGTTCTTTGAAGGACCTCTGGGTCTCAGAACTTCCCTGGGAGCCAGATCTGAGTAGAGGTTGTTTATGGCTACAGAAGGAGACTTTGCTACTGTCAGGCTTACTAGATTTCTGACCCTGGCAGTTGAAGAGGAAGGCAAAGTGAAGAGGATCCGATATACTACTGCAAATATGCCACTTTAGTGTAAGGATCATTTTGAACTGAAGATAATTGAGAATCAACAAAAGCAGGAAGATATCTTTGCCCTCTCCTTCTTGCTTCCTGAAAACAGGGCACAAATTTCCCTCCCTGTACCTGAGTGAGAAAAGTGACTTTTATCATCAAAAATGATGAATTGACATCAAGATGAGTTTTCATAAACAGACCTTACTAAAATAACACTTATCAGCTCAGTGCCTGTGGCTCAAGTGGCTAAGGCTCCAGCCACATACACCTGAGCTGGCAGGTTCGAATCCAGCCCGGGCCTGCTAAATAACAATGACAGCTGCAACCAAAAAATAGCCAGGCGTTGTGGTGGGTGCCTGTAGTCCCAGCTACTTGGGAGGTGGAGACAGGAGAATCCCTTGAGCCCAGCAGTTGGAGGTTGCTGTGAACTGTGACACCACAGCATTCTACCGAGGGGAACAGCTTGAGGTTCTGTCTCCAAAATAAATAAATAAATAAATAAATAATAAATAAAATAACACTCATCTTCCATTAGATCCTCCCATATATTTTGTAGTCACTTCCCCACAATTCACTGTCCCTTGAAGCCCAAATATTCTCTTTTTTTTGCAATTTTTGGCTAGGGCTGGGTTTGAACCTACTACCTCCAGCATATGGGGCCAGCACCCTACTCCTTTGAGCCACAGGCGCTGCCCCAAATATTTCTTTTGTTAAAAGGGTATGTAACTAATGGCTTCTTCGATTATCACTTCTTTTCTATTACCTCCTATACATATAAATATTAATAAAAATTATGTGCCCTTTTTTCCTGTTTATCTGTCTTTTGTTAGTTTAATTCAAAGGGCTCCGGGTACTGAAAATAAGAGGGTAGAGGAAAAGATTTTTTCCTCCCAACTGAAGCATTTCCTTGGCAGATAACCTTCCAGCTTCCCCTCTATATCCCATGTGATCAATAGTCATAGGTTCCTGCCCTCATTCCTCTCTTAGGATCTTCGGTTCTTAGAAATTTCGATCTCTCTTCAGTATCTGTGCTTCTCTCTGGAGGAAGCCTTTTCATATTTATAACCTTAGAAACTTGATTCTTTTTTTTTTGAGGCAGAGTCTCAAGGTGTCGCCCTGGGTAAAGTGCTATGGCATCATAGCTCACAGCAACCTCCAACTCTTGGGCTTAAGCGATTCTCTTGCTTCAGCCTCCCAAGTAGCTGGGACTCCAGGCACCCGCCACAATGCCAGGCTATTTTTTGATTGTAGTTGTCATTGCTGCTTAGCAGGCTCAGGTCAGGTTCAAACCCACCACCCTAGGTGTATGGGGCCTGTGTCCTGCTGACTGAGCTATGGGTGCCGCCGAGAAACTTGATTCAATAAAATTCCACTTTCAGAGATTGAGCTGGTCAAGGCCTTATCTGAGATACTGTGGGTGGGTGGGTGGGGTAGAAGAGAGATAGAGATGATAATAGCTAACATGAAAGCTTAATGTATATAAGGCACCATGCTACTGGCCTAATGAGCATTACACCTCATTTAATTTTCATAACCATCCTATTTTATTTTCCTGATTTTTTTTTTTTGAGACAGAGCCTCAAGCTATCCCCCTGGGTAGAGAGCTGTGGCATCACAGCTCATAGCAACCTCCAACTCTTGGGCTCAAGCGAGTCTCCTACCTCAGCCTCCCAAGTAAGTGGGACCACAGGCGCCCGCCACAATGCCGGGCTATTTTTTTTTGGTTGCAGCCGTCATTGTTGTTTTGACGGGCGGGGTTGGATTCGAACCCGCCACCTTAGGTGTATGTGGCTGGCGCCTTAGCCACTTGAGCCATAGGCGCCGAGCCTATTTTCCTGATTTTACAAAGAATCTTAGCAAAACCAAACAACTTGTCCAAGATATTAGGGGTTAGCAAGTGATGGTCCAGTAATGAAACCTCAATCTCCCTGATTCCCAGGCACAGTCTCTTATCCATGTTGTATTTTTCCAGTGTTGAGACCCCACAACAGAGACCAAGATGAGAACCTTTTAGGTTACAGGGATGGCT
The DNA here is from genome assembly GCA_963574575.1 of Galagoides demidoff. NCBI lineage: Eukaryota > Metazoa > Chordata > Mammalia > Primates > Galagidae > Galagoides > Galagoides demidoff. The sequence continues at coordinate 7,193 of CAUYQV010112084.1, forward strand.
TCCTAGAAGAGAAGCTATTTGGGCCAGGCCTTGAAAAGTGAGTAGGGTTTATTAGATAGAAATGAGGGAGAGGCACCCCAGAGATCAGAATGAGCAAATGCAAAAACTGGAAGGGTGGGAGTGTTGGGAGGTAAACAAGGAGTCTGCTGTGACTGGAGTTCTGTGAGAGGAGATGCTCCCAGGTCTTCCTGTCAGTCATCTCCCCACCCAACTTTTACTAAAGAAGTGTGTCCTCTGAGGACACACCCAAATATAGGCCTGCTGTTGTGCGAGCCAACCCCTGTGGAACAGGCAGTTCTAGAGAACTGGTGCACAGAATTCTGGCTTGGCATGCTTAGTCATGAGGAGCTCTTTGGTCCTTGACCCCTTGGTGACATCCCAGGGCAGAGATCAGTGTGTGTGGGTGAGAGGATGAAGTAAGCCTGTGTCTGGTTGGGAACAGTGGCAACAAGTAGGATGACAGAGCCTACATGCCTGCAGATAGCCTCTTCTGGTGCTGACCCTGATACCAATTGCTGTGGTCAGCTGATGTTGAGGCATTTGTTTCAAGAGCCTGGTCTTTCCAGACTGGTTGGTTCTGGGTTTCTTCCTGCTGAGCCCTTACTGTTGGCTGGGAAGGGCAGGCAGTAGGTTGGCACAGACACGAAGACAAGTTTTATGGTGAAGACAGGCAAATAATAGCAAGGAACTTCATTATTTGAGTACTTGGTAAGTATGAAAACCTGCATTAAGAGCTTTATATGTAGGCCTTGTGCAGTGGCTCATACCTGTAATCCTAGCATTCTGGGAGGCCAAGGTGAGTAGATTGAGCTCACGAGTTTGAGACCAGCCTGAGCAAAAGCAAGACCTCATCTTTACTAAAATAGAAAAACTGGGGTGGTGCCTGTGGCCCAATGGGTAGGGCACCGGCCTATATATACCGAGGGTGGCGGGTTCAAACCCGGCCCCAGCCAAACTGCAACAAAAAAATAGCTGGGCATTGTGGTGGGTGCTGGTAGTCCCAGCTACTTGGGAGGCTGAGGCAAGAGAATCACCTAAGCCCAGGAGTTGGAGGTTGCTGTGAGCTGTGATGCCATGACACTCTACCCAGGATGACAGCTTGAAACTGTCTCAAAAAGAAAAAAAAAGAAAGAAAGAAGGAGTTTTACATGTGTGTCCTTTTAAAAGCCAAGCCTCCTCATGGTATTTTCTCCCCATGGTGGTATCAATCTGGCATCCACAATATTTGAAAAAAATTATGAAGAACGATTGCACAGTCTTAAATATATGCAGCAAAACTTGTCTTTGAGTTGTATACAGCAAGCAGCTCCCCATCCCAACTTTCTCTCCCCGTCAAGGCTTCCCTAGAGGAGAGATTCAGGCCATGAATACACACACACACACACACACACAGAGTTAATATTTTTTCTTTATTGCCAATGTATAATCCAGTTTAAATTTCCTCACAACCCTGTGAAGGAGGCATTATTATTCCCATTTTATAAACAGAGAAATAGATGTCTGGAGGTTAAATCTTGCCCAAGGTCACAAAGCTAATCACTGGCAATTGAATTTGAAGCAGGTTCTGAGCTTATTGTGAAAGTGCATATACGATCCAAGACCTCTGAGACTCCTAAGAGGGAGCAAGTACTTCAGCATTGGGGGCATCACTGAGGCTTCATGGAGGAGGAAATACTTGAGTAGAGCATCGAAGGATAAAGAGAAGCTCAACAGGGAGTGATGGCAATGTATTTCTTAGGAAAGGAAGGAAGGAGACCCAGGGGATAAGCACATAGGTATCAGATTGTGGGATGTCAGAAGGGAGGTGATCTCACCACTCTCTACCCGCCTAGTGGGGGTAAGCCTAGCATTTAAGAGTCTTGCTTCATTTCCCAACTTTGCCTGAGGCAGATTCTGCCTGTGCCCTTTTAACAGCCTCTGTCACAAAGCCTCCTTGTGGCTTCTCAAAAAGACCTTCTGATTTAGGCTGGCTCCCTCCACCACATAAGGGAAGAGAGGGAGGTCTGTGGTGAAGAAGCCCAGAAATGAACTTCCAAATCAAATACATACACTCCATTCCTCAGGAATTACGTATCAAGACTATTTTAGGGAATGCAGCCCTTTAGTTGGTCAAAGAAAGCATACTGTAGTCTAAAGAATTTGAGGTTGGGCTCGGCGCCTGTGGCTCAAGTGGCTAAGGCGTCAGCCACGTACACCCAAGGTGGCGGGTTCAAATCCAGCCCGGGCCCGCCAAACAACAATGATGGCTGCAACCAAAAAACGGCCGGGCGTTGTGGCGGGCGCCTGTGGTCCCAGCTACTTGGGAGGTGGAGGCAGGAGACTCGCTTGATCCCAGGAGTTGGAGGTTGCTGTGAGTTGAGATGCCACGGCACTCTACCCAGGGAGACAGCTTGAGGCTCTTGTCTCAAAAAAAAAAAAAAAGAAAAAAAGAATTTGAGGTTGAAGGCTGGGCGGGGTGGCTCACGACTGCAATCTTAGCCTTCTGGGAGGCCAAGGCAGGTGAATTGCCTGAGCTCAAGAGTTCAAAACCAGCCTAAGCAAGAACTGAAACCCATGTCTTTAAAAAAAATAGCCAGGTCTTGTGGTAGGCACCTGTAGTCTCAGCCCTTCAGGAGGCTGAGGCAAGAGAATCGCTTGAGTTCAAAAATTTGAGGTTGCTGTTGGGTGTGGTGGTTCATGCCTATAGTCCTAGCACTCTGGAAGGCCGAGGTGGGTGGATTGCCTGAGCTCACATGTTCAAGACCAGCCTGAGCAAGTGCGAGACCCCATCTCTACAAAATAGCAGGGTGTTGGGCAGCGCCTGTGGCTCAGTCGATAGGGCGCTGGCCCCACATACTGAGGGTGGCCAGTTCGAATCCAGCCCAGCCAGCTAAAACAGCAGTGACAACTGTAACACACACACAAAAAGCTGGGCGTTGTGGTGGGCACCTGTAGTCCCAGTTACTCCAGAGGCTGAGGCAAAGGAATTGCTTAAGCCCAAGAGTTGGAAGTTGCTATGAGCTGTGATGCCATAGCACTCTACCAAGGGCAACAAAAGAGAGACACTTTCTCAAAAAAAAAAAAAAAAGAGTTTGAGGTTGCAGTAAGCTATGATGCCTGGGCACTGTTCAAGGTGACAGAGTAAGACTGTCTCAAAAAGAGAAAAAGAATCTGGGTTTGAATCTCAGGGAAACCACAGTGAATTCAGTAAAGTTGCTTAATCTCACTAAGCTTCAGTCTCTGGATCTAAAAAGTAGTGAGCCCTTTTGCTAAAAGTGATCTAAAACCCAACAGGTTTGTCAGAGAGGAGGGGGAAATGGCTGGCTGGGTGATATATTTATCTAATATCTACTTCAGTGTTAGGTATTAGGGACAAGTCAAATCCAGGATTTTCCTGCAGAAAGTGGGCAGTGGACAGTATGATATCTCAGAAATATGGATGGGAATGTGACTCTCAACAAGTGGAGAGGAAAAGAGGAATCAGTGGATGAAGCATGAAAAGGGAGTTTCTAGTCCTAAAGTCTGGTTGCCATGCTGGAACAATTTTATGATCCTCTCCAAGCCTCAGTTTACTTTACTTTCTTTTTTTTTGAGACAGAGCCTCAAGCTGTCCCCCTGGGTAGGGTGCTGTGGCATCACAGCTCA
>CAUYQV010112092.1:0-12855 GCA_963574575.1 Galagoides demidoff
TGTGGTCCCAGCTACTTGGGAAGCAGAGGTAGGAGACTCGCTTGAGCCCAGGAGTTGGAGGTTGCTATGAGCTGTGATGCCATGGCACTCTACCCAGGGGGATAGCTTGAGGCTCCGTCTCAAAAAAAAAAAAAAAAAAGAGACAGAGTCTTACTTTATCACCCTGGGTAGAGTGCTTTGACATCACAGCTCACAGCAACCTCTAGCCCTTGGGCTTAGGCTATTCGCCTGCCTCAGCCTCCCAAGTAGCTGGGACTACAGGCGCCCACCACAATGCCTGGCTATTTTTAAAGATGGGGGTCTCACTCTTGTTCAGGCTAGTCTCCAACCTGGGAGCTCAGGAAATCCACCCGCCTCAGCGTCCCAGAGTGCCAGGCCCACATTTGTTATTTAGATTAGTTTGGATTTTCTTGGTGTTTATAGTATATACTTCCTGGAGTTCTGACTTCTTTTGCTTAACATGAAATTCGTCCACATTAATATTTATGCATCAGTAGTTGGTTCTTTTTAAAATTGCTGAGTAGTATTTTATGTGAATATGCCTCAGTTTTTATCTGTTCACCTGTTGATGGACATGTGGTTCTTTTTCATTTGCGAATGTCCATATATTTATGTTTTGGTGGATATGTGTTCTTCTCTTTGGTGTACACCTAGGAGTAGAATTGCTGGGTGATAGGTTGGCAGATATTTTCTTTAGCAGATGTTACCAGTTTCCCGAAGTAAATGTATTAGGTTACACTTTTTTCAGTAGTATATGAGAATTGCTCCAACTCCTTGTCAACACTTGGCATTGTTGTTCTTTTTAATTTTAGCCCTTCTAGCACATTAATGTGGAAGAGAATGTTAATCTAAATTCTCCTCATTGGCTTCACAGATATATGTACACACAAAAATATAGATACTGTACACATTTCCACAGTTTGAATTTATTTTGATCAGAACTTATCTTTTCGCATTTAATGGTGATCCTTGTCTAGAAAAAGGAACAGGTTTTTCTTATTGTGAAATGCCCAGTGAGTACCAAGGAAGCAGAAGATGAATGCAGGACATCACATAATAGAAAGCCAATCCAAGACCACTGTGGAAGTTGTCAAGAAAATTGTAGGCAAGACACATTTCAAGATTAATTCTCAGCTCTTCTTTAGGGTCACTAGAGTACAGTAATTTCAACTGGTAATAGTGGTGTTCTAAACATGTAGAATTAAATATAGAGTTTGAGGTAAGCTGTTAATTTTTTCCCCTTTTCTTTCTTTTCTTCTTTTCCTCCTTTATTTCTCCCCATCCCTCCTCTTTTTTTTTTTTTTTTTGGTGGGAGGGGTGAAGACAGAAAAATGGTAAGGGACCAACAGTTGGCAAAGTATAAAATTTGTATAGTCAAAGAAAAATAAAGATGGGGCTCCGTGCCTGTGGCTCAAATGGCTAAGGCGCCAGCCACATACACCTGAGCTGGCGGGTTTGAATCCAGCCTGGATCTGCCAAACAACAATGATGGCTGCAACCAAAAAATAGCTGGGCATTGTGGCAGGCACCTGCGGTCCCAGCTACTTGGGAGGCAGAGGCAGGAGACTCGCTTGAGCCTAGGAGTTGGAGGTTGCTGTGAGCTGTCATGCCACAGAACTCTAGGACAGCTTAAGGCTCTGTCTCAAAGAAAAAAAAAAAAAGAAAAAGAAAGACGGATTAATGTTTCTCTGCATTGGGAACAGAGTTAAAATTTTAGCTGAGTTTAAATCTAAGATCTATCACTTATTTGGCTGTAAAATTTTCTTAGTTTCTTTGAGTGTCACTTTTACCACTTGTGAAAAAGAGCTGGTATTTGCAGAGCTGATCACCTCTGTATTTGCAGAGGCTTTTAATAGTCATAGTGAGTTAAGATACTGGCTCTGGAGCCAGACTGCTTGAGTTCAAGAACTACCTTCATCTGTTACCACCTCTTTGACATGGACCTTACTTTCCCATCTGTAAAACGTAGTACAGTCCAATAGGATTTTGGGGAAATTAAATAGGTTGCTGTGAGCAAAGTGCTTGGAACATTTCCTGGCACATACAAGTGCTAGGTAAGTTTTATCTATTGTGAAGATTAAAGCTAATTTAAGTAAAGTGCCTGGCATGCAGTTAGCCTTTAGTAAATGGTGGTGGTGAAAGGACTATTAGTGATGGTCAGGGTCTAGGCTGTGCCTGTTTCTAATATTCATTAGCTGATTGTGTCACTTAGTGATTTCCCTATTTATACTTACAAAAAGGTAATAATTAACAGTAAAATCATACAGAGCTACTTAAGGTCTATCAGACACTTATTATGTCATTCTCTGTCACTTTACACCAGATGCCTTTGTCTTTTTCTGTAGGGCGTGTTCCTGCTCAGCCCCTCACCTGCAGCACACGTCTGCCAGTTTGTCTGCCTCGCTGTCTTTAATGTCTCCTCCTTGTCTTTTCCTTTCTAGCTGTAGACTTTCCTTCAGCCTCTCTTTACCTCTGTACCCAGGGTTGTCTCCACATGTCTCTGTCTGTTCTTCCCTATCTAGTCCTTCCCTTCCTTTCTCTCCTTCGAGTACCCAGATCATAGGGAAAAGAAAGAAATTGAGAATGGTTTTGTGCCTGAATTTAAAATTCTTTTTTTTTTTTTTTTTGAGACAGAGCCTCAAGCTATCCCCGTGTGGAGAGTGCCATGGCATCACAGCTCGCAGCAACCTCCAACTCCTGGGCTCAAGCGAGTCTCCTACCTCAGCCTCTCAAGTAGCTGGGACCACAGGGGCCCGCTACAACGCCGGGCCATTTTTTGGTTGCAGCCATCATTGTTGTTTGGCGGGCCTGGGCTGGGGATTCGAACCCGCCACCTTAGGTGTATGTGGCTGGCGCCTTAGCTGCTTGAGCCACAGGCGCTGAGCCATTTTTTTTTTTTTGAGACGGAGCCTCAAGCTATCCCCCTGGGTAGAGTGCCATGGCATCACAGCTCATAGAAACCTCCAACTCCTGAAAATTCTTAATTCATATATGTGGCAAATATGTTTTTGAAAATTAAATTAAATTAAGGATTTTTTTTTTTTTTGAGATAGAGTCTCACTTTCTTGCCCCCAGTAGAGTGCTATGGCATCATAGCTCACAGCAACCTCAAACTCTTGGGCTTAAGTGATTCTCTTGCCTCAGCCTCCCACATAGCTGGGACTACAGGTACCCACCACAGCACCTGGCTTATTTTTGGTGCAGCCATCATTATTGTTTAGTTGGCCCAGACCAGGTTCAAACCCTCCAGCTTGGGTGTATATGGCCAGCGTCCTACCCACTGAGCTACAGGTGCCACCAAATTAAGTATATTTTATTTGTGATTTTTTTTCTTTTTTTGAGATAGCATCCCACTCTGTGCTTGCACTAGAGTGCCATGGCATCCGCATAGCTCACAGCAACCTCAAACCCCTGGGTTTAAGCCATCTTCCTTTCTCAGCCTCCCAAGTATCTGGGACAATAGGTGCCTGTCACAATCACAATATCCTGCTAATTTTTTCTATTTTTAGTTGAGCTGGGGTCTTGCTCTTGCTCAGGCTGGTCTCAAACTCCTGAGCTCAAGGGATTCTCCCACCTCAGCCTCCCAAAGTGTTAAGCTTACAGGTATGAGCCACCACACCTGGTCTTTATTTGTGATTCTCAATTCATTTTTTCCCTCCTCTGATTCAATGGATCTTAAAAAGTCCAATGGGAAGGCTTTAAAAAAGAAATCCTGCTCCCAATGCAAGGAAAGTAAACCATGGCAGTTTGTTCCCATAAGGGCCTGACTGTTGGGCTTGATAAGTTTAACAGGGAGAACTTTTTCTTATTTGAAGTTGTCCTTTGAGGGTATCAAATATAAAGTTATTTAATTCCATGTGCCACATCTTTAAGTAAAAGAACTCATGATTGGTTATTTTAAACAAATTGCTGTAAATCAAAACAAAATTAAAAAGAGAGAATTGCAAACCTCCCATAGTTTTTATGAGTTAGCAAAATTTGTTATTTCTTTTTGTCACAGGGCTTAAAATATATTTAGTGCTTATTTTGTTATGCTACAGAAAGATATTATTTCCTGTAAATATTTCATAATGAATCTAAAAATTGACAGAAAATATAAACTGTGCAGATGAATTCTCATATATCGATGATGTCACTTATTTTGGCTTTTACAAGTCTTGAGTGTTATTAACTTACAGTAAATGAATCCTTTACTATCTTTAACAACTTCCATGGGACTCTGGCCTACCTGTTGTTTTATGTTGCTAAAATTCAGATAGTCTTTTTGTCATTGAACCATATCCTAAAGATCTAAAAAACTGTATTAACCAAAAAGGGATGTTTCACCCCGAAAAGCAAAGATTGAAACCATCCTTTATAGTGAAGGCATATAGAATAAAATTAACAAAGGGGTTGGGCTTGGCATTCACACCTGTAATCCTAGCACTTTGGAAGACCAAGGTAGAGGTTACTTGAGCTCAAGAGTTTGAGACCAGCCTATAGCGAGGACAAAACCTTGTCTCTACAATAAAACAAAAATTTTAGCCAGGCGCAGTGGTGTGTACTTATAGTCCTAGCTATTCAAGAGGCTAAGCCCAGGAGTTTGCAGCTATAATGAGCTATAATTGTGCCACTGCACTCCAGCCTGGGTGACAAAGTGTCTAATAATAATAATAATAAAAAACATTAAAAAAAAATAAGGCACATAGAATGGTGTCCAGGAGAAGCCAAGTACTAACTTCAGTTGTCCTCTTGCAGTGGGGTTGTGCAGAGATGTATTTAATCCTCTCATCAATATGTAATAATATGTATGATGTATTGCTGGCCAAGGAAGCTCACCCAAGTCAGAAGGTCAGGAGTACCCATGTGACTGATGTTAGTTGTTCAATCTCCAGCAGCCCTCCCACTCTTCAGAGGTCAACGTGATACAGCATGGCACAGGGACTCAGGTGAACAGAACAGGCCTTCACCATAAATCAGGCTGTTAGCATAAACTATCTGAGGTGGCCCAAATTCTCAGGTATACAAAGGCCAGGTGTTTGTTTGTCTCACTTTGCTGCCCTCCATAGAGTGCTTTGGCGTCACAGCTCACAGCAACCTCAAACTTCTGGGCTTAAGCAATTCTCTTGCCTCAGCCTCCCAAGTAGATGGGACTACAGGTACCTGCCACAATGCCCAGCTATTTTTTTGTTGTAGTTGTCATTGTTGTTTGGTAGGCCTGGTCCAGGTTTGAACCCAGTGTATGTGGCCAGCACCCTAGCTTCTGAGCTATAGGCGTTGAGCCTTTTTTTTTTCTTTTTGAGACAGAGTCCTCTATCACCCTGGGTAGAATGCCATAGTGTCATCATAGTTCATATCAACCTCAAATTCCTGGGCTCAAGAGATCCTCTTGCCTCAACCTCCTGAATAGCTGGGTCTACAGGTGCCCACCACTACACCTGGCTAGTTTTTTCTGTTTTTAGTAGATGCGAGGTCTTACTCTTGCTCAAACTCTTGAGCTCAAGCAGTCGACCTGCCTTGGCCTCCCAGAGTCCTAGGATTGCAAGTGTGAGCCACCATGCCTGGCCTACAAAGGCAGTCTTATCAGTCAGTGTATTTCAAAGGCTCAGAGGGGAATGTGCTAGTATGAACTAATAAATATATATTATATAAAAAGAAAAAAATAAAAGTAGTGGTGGAATTAAAAAGTTTCAGATGACAAAGATGCATCTGAGGAGCTCTGTAGCATTCATTCACAAGATGAACATTTTTCAAGGTAGGAGAATAGTTCTAAATCATAATTTTCCAGAACTATTGACCTCTCCTGAGTAATAATGGGATGACTTTATGTCACAATCCAATGTCTATAGTAGTGTTTTTCAACTTTTTTTATGGCACACTTGAACCTATAGTTAAACTTTTGTGGCACACTTCAATTACATTGACCAAAACAAAAGAGTAAAAAGAGAATATCCTGACTGTGCGTTGAACGTCTTTTGAAAATAATTTCATTAATGAGCTTTAAACATTTTCATGGCACACCTAAGATCCTCTCAGGGCACACAGGTTGAAAAGTCACTGGTCTAATAGGGTGGCTTCCTTCAATTTAATAAAAAGGAAATTATAGATATATTTTTTTCTATCTTATTCAGTTACTTTTGGTTTTCTTGAGGTTTACCTTCTATTACTGTGTCCTCAGAGGGAACTGCCATTTTGGATTTGGCCTCTGCTCTCCTCTTTCTGCTTCCTCAGCTACGGAAGGCCCTGTGTGCAACTGGCTGTACCATTTCACAATGACTGTCCAATTCTCTGTCTTGCTCTGGCTGTTTTGCATGATAGTGTCTCTGATGCAGACCTTTGTCCCACAGCTCATGCAGAAAGCCTGCCATAGTATGTCAAAGAATCAAAATTAAATGATCATCTAGATAATGGAATATTCTTTTTCTTCTTTTTTTTTTTTTTTTTGGCCGGGGCTGGGTTTGAACCCACCACCTCTGGCATATGGGGCCGGTGCTCTACTCCTTTGAGCCACAGGCGCTGCCCTTTCTTCTGTTTTTTTGATCTGTTTTTATTTTCATAGTTTCTAGCCATTTGGTTGGAAATTTTGGCATCTGAGTTGAATTTACATTTATGCAGTCAACCCAGACATGAAACTTAGTATTCATGGTTAAAAAAATAAGACCAAACTAACCTTTCCACATTCCTGCCAAAAACTCTCATTAGTCAAATATTTTTGAACTTTAAGGATTTATTGTGAATTTTCAGAGGTATTTTTAAAGCTTAAGATTTTTCATCTGAACTATTATCTTTAATTTCTCAAATACTTTCATATTATTTTCTTCTTTGCCCCTATAATCTCAATATTACTGAAATTATATTCTATATATTCTATATTATTACTATATAGAATGAAAGTTTCAATATTGTATACATCCCCCAATACTTTATTTTCTTTATTACTATTATTAACATCTCCCATATACCTTATTTGGACCTCCTTGTAAAGTCTCTGGTGAGGCATCCAGTCCACTAGACCGTCTATAATCAAGGTTCAGCTTTGTGATTCATAGAAAGGTGAGAAAAGTGAGACCTAAAGGTGATAACAGTAAAATCTAAACTTTACTATGAGTTGAATAGACTTGTATAATCTATGTAGGTCAGCAACACAATATGCAGATATGGCCTTCTAAGATTTTCCTTTGCCCAAATGAGTTTTGCAGAGGATCCAAGTAGAGCCTGTCTACCTCAGATATTAAAACTGAGGCATCATTCACCCTCTAGCTACACACCTGATCTCGCTTACCCTGTTCTTTTTTCCTCCTTACGCTTATCACTTGGGTAAGGTACTGTACTGATTTTTACACATTTATTATATTTGTGATCTCTCTTGCCCATTAGAATGTAACTGCTATGCAGGCAGAGATTTGGGGGTCTGTTTTATTTCCTGATGCCTTCTCAGGGCCTAGAATAGGCCTGGCACTTGGCAGGTGTTTAGTGAATATTTGTCAAATGAATCGGCGAGCCCTCACTGAATGTACTTTCATACTCTTCTTCTTCTTCTTTTTTTTTTTTTTTTTGACTACGTCATTTAAGGTTTAAGGTTCTTTTTTTCTCCTTTCCACTTTTTACCAGGTTATCCAGTCTGAGTCTTACCTTACCATTCACCTTCTTTACTTTAATATTCCTACTTTGTTTAAAAAAATAAGAGAAAATGACTGCTAGAAACTTTCTGTTTCTATACTTTTATAAACACTTAGCATATTTTTGTGGATCTAGTAAGCAACGATGTTATTAGTTTCTCTGATAGCAACATCCTGGGTGTCTCTTACATGTCTACCCTCATGGACTTCAGAGGTAACACCTCATGGCAAAATATTCTTCAGACTTTATAATTATTAAATACATTCAACCTTTTGCTTTTTAATATTTTGCTTTTATGATAACTCTTAGGAACCTATATAGTGTGAAAGTAAAATTCTACATTTAATACTATGATAAATTAAATACATGTACATTGTTAATATGTTATACTCTAAATTTAGGTACAAGTTATGGAAGAAAAATTAAAAGCAGCCAATATTCAAACCAGTGAATCAGAGACAAGGTTATACAAAAAGTGTCAAGATCTGGAATCTCTAATACAAGAAAAAGATGACATCATTCAAAACTTGGAGCTGCAACTTGAAGAGCAGGTTAGAAAGAATTTGGTCATTAAGCAGGTTCTAAATGAGTGTACCAATTCATGCATAAGCACAAAGATTAAAAGGAGAAAGCCTAAATGTCTAAATTTGGGGGAGAAATCTTACTTTGTCAACCCAAAGATTGTATCACATTTATTGGTGAAAGCTGCAAGCAAATTGACATTCACTTTAAGTTGGGGGTAATTCCAAGGTGAGAATTAACACGTTTCTGGTGTGACAGTGCTCCTTAATAGCCACATTGTCAGGTATAATGTTTAAGTTGGAAACATTTGGCTATTGGCAGCTACATATTGTTAAATATATATGTTTGACACTAGTCTTTCTTAGGAATGGGTACACTGTTTCTGAACCACTTTATTGAAACAAGTGTAGTATTTAGTTTATTTTAAAATTTATTAGGAAAAAATTGTATTGGAATTATTTACTTAAATGGTCATTTAACGTCATTTAAATATGACCACCAGGAAATTGTATTGTTAAATATGTTCCATTGTTGTTTATTTTCAGCCTTGCTTTTCTATTTCTTGGGGATCAATGTTTCTTTAGGTCAGCAGTTTTCAGCCTCCTGCTACCGCCAGGCCCCACCCAATGTGATTTATATGATAGTCACATTCTCAGTAGTTTTGTGACTATAACCTGATTTCAAGGTTGGTAAATGTGTCTAAATGATTATTTTTTCTGGATCCTTGAAAACTAGCACTTGAGGAGGGGAAAAGTCCCTAAGGAGATTCTTATTCTCCTCTCTCTAACTTGGTTGACCCCTGTGATCCTGTTCAAAATCCATTTCCAGAGATGGTTTATTTTGTTGATAGATTCAGTGGATTGACTTTCTGTGTATAATCTTTCAGGGAAAGAAAATAGCAGTTAAAACTTTCCGTACTTGCAGTGGTTTACTATTGCATATGCTGGATAATATTTTTCTTTTTTAAAATTGATTTGGTAATTGGAGGAGAGATATATTAACTTGGAAACAAGAGATTTGTCTTGTATATTTATAATGTAACTTTTCTAGACCACTGAGTTTATGTTTGAACTAAACAAACTGCTAATGTTATTTCAGAAACAAATAAGAATACAAGAAGCTAAAATAATAGAAGAGAAAGCAGCTAAGATCAAAGAATGGGTAACAGTTAAGTTAAACGAGGTATTTGCTGCTATATTATTTTCCTTTTCTCCACCTTTTACTTCTTCTAAATAGATTCATCAGAATATATGACTATTCTGGCTGGTCCAAAGGTAGGGAGTTATCTCACTTGATTGTTCACAGTCAGTTACAGATTGAACTCTTTGTTCTACTCTTTCCCCCTTCTCACTATTGCACTTGTCTAGTCTTAAAAAAAATATATACAACTATATATACACATATATACAACTATTCTGAAGGAAGCAAAGAACTATGATTGGTTGGTGGTAGTGCTGTGGTCTCTTGGTAAAATTGGGATAGGTAGCTTTCATTTTAATATCTGGTGTATTTCTAAAATGAAACATATCAGTAGACTCATGATTATCAGTATAAATAACCTCATTCTGGCTAGTTAACTATATTCTAATTAGTTTTAAATAATTAGAGAACAAATGTGAATATCTTATGAAATAAAATGTATTTAGGGTCTGAGAAGCCTACATTCATTATTTATTTTATATGACAGTTAATGCTGAAATATTTTGGTTTAAAATAATTTTATAGGCAAAAGCATGGGGGTGAAAACATTTAAAACTCTTAGTTTTGGGAAAAATAAGTATTAATGCCATACTTATCTAGTTTGATAGCTGGTGCTGAAAAGTAACTTGATATATGTATTTGCTTATCACTTCTTTTGTATTTTGCTTACATAGAGAGTAACTAGATATTAACATTTTCTAAATCTTATAATTAGAACATTCTGAAAATGTTATCTCTATAGAAAAAATACCACTTTATTCTTTTAGCTGGAATTGGAGAATCAGAATCTTCGTTTGATCAACCAAAACCAAATTGAAGAGATAAGAACAATACAGTCAAAACTACAAGGTACAAATACTTTGAGATAGCTTGCCTGGATTTATTCGGCTATTTAAGATTTTACTATTTTGTGTGCATGTGTGTGTTTGGTGTTTCAAAGACGCAATTATAAACATCATACAAGAAGTTATTGTTGGCTCGGCACCTGTGGCTCAATCGGCTAAGGCGCCAGCCACATACACCTAAGGTGGCGGGTTCGAATCCCAGCCCGGGCCCGCCAAACAACAACAATGGCTGCAACCAAAAAATGGCCAGGCGTTGTGGTGGGCGCCTGTCGTCCCAGCTACTTGGGAGGCAGAGGCGGGAGACTCGCTTGAGCCCAGGAGTTGGAGGTTGCTGTGAGCTGTGATGCCATGGCACTCTACCCAGGGGGATAGCTTGAGGCTCCATCTCCAAAAAAAAAAAAAAAAAAAGAAGTTATTGTCATGAAGTGAAATAGAATTTCTTAAACAAACTAGAACTTCTGCCTGAAAATGGAAGGCAAAAAAAGATAGGATTGATGATGTACAGGAGTTCCAAGGTTATCACTACATAGGTTAGAAAAACATGAGCGGACACTAATTTTGCCTTTCCCTAGTCTTAAAGGCCTTCCATTTGTCTCCTTTTTAGACCTATCCTAAGTCCTGGGACTTAGTACTTGCTAGAAGTACTGTATGTTGACATTAAACCAAGAGATCAGGGATGATGGGCAGTGGGTTCCAATCAGGGGTGGGGAACCTGTGGCCTTGGGGGCCTTTCGATCAAATTCACATTTTTTAGAACAAATCCCTTTAATAAAAGTTTGGATTCAGGGTGGCGCCTGTGGCTCAAAGGAGTAGGGCGCCAGCCACATATACTGGAGGTGGTGGGTTCAAACCCAGCCCCGGCCTCAAACTGCAAAATAAATAAATAAATAAATAAAAGTTTGGATTCATTTGAGGGGCTGTACTTGGGGATCTGGAGGGGCACATGTGACTTTGAGGCCACCTTACCACACCATATAGTAGGTTAAAAGTTTTTATATTAGAGAGGCATGTACTTCAGATGTCCAGGAAGATGTGAACATGAATTTAAAGTTTCAAGTCCATGTGACATTTGCCCTTGTTGAACTAGATTACATGTACTAAGCCCATTCTCAAAAACTTGTTGTTTTGTCTCATATTCTTTGCTTGTATTTCTAGTCTTCACTGGCAGCCTCTTAGTTCTTATAGACTGAGAGGTATCAATCCTTAGAAACTAGGCTTGGATTTAGAAGAACAGATATAATCTAGCACACGTACTAGATTATTTACAAATATATTCATAAATGTAGTTATTACAGTATTACTGTGAGAGATGATCAACATAAAAATACTAAAAGATACAGTTAAAGGAACATACTATGTACTCAACTCATTTATCCGTTGTTACGTAAGTTAACCTTTTGGTGTTTTCCGAGAGTTAAAAATTGAATTTCCTTAGAAATTTTTCTTTTGGGGATCACCATGCCTTTAGATCATATAAGCAGCAATGTCCAAAGTCCTATAGATGAATTTAAACCCGTGATTAGGTGCTGACCTAATAATCATGCCACTAGCTATCTAAATTCTTTCCCCACCCCCCCACCCCCTTTTAGTTCTAAAGAAGTGACTAAGGCTCATTTTATATTGTGGTCACCACAGACTAAGCCACTCCATCTGTTTTCTTCTCATTACTGGTAACTGAGATAAGAAAAAATCATTACCGTGATGTGCTATTTGCCCCAATGATGGTCCAGATTTCCTTTGGTTGTTTTAATGACCAGGACTTAAGTCCCTTTTTCCTCACAGTTAGTGCCAGATCACACCCATTTTACCAATGCCTAACTGGTATTTGTCAATCCTTGACTTTGTAAGAAGCTATAATTCTTTAGTTATTTGTAATCTGTTTTTTGTTTGTTTTGAACTAACTACTCTTAAAGGGATTAGGTATGTTTCTCTCTGCAGTTAAAAAATATTTTGAACATTCAAAGTATATTAAGTAGATTTTATTTATTTTTATTTGTTATTAATTTTTGAGACAGGGTCTCGCTTTGTCACTTAAGCTGGACAAAGTGCACTCATAGCTCACTGAAACCCTTAACTTCTGGGCTCAAGAGATCTTCCTGCCTCAGCCTCCTGAGTAGCTGGGACCACCATGCCCAACTAATTTTTTAGGGTTTTTTTTTTTTTTTTTTTTTTTTGGCCGGGGCCTGGTTTGAACCCGCCACCTCTGGCATATGGGGCCGGCACTCTACTCCTTTGAGCCACAGGTGCTGCCCCTAATTTTTAAATTTTTTATAGAGGTGGTGTCTCGATAGGTTGCCCATGCTGGTCTTGAAGTCCTGGCCTCAAGGGATCTGCTTGCCCTGGCCTTCCAAAAAGTGCTGAGATGACAGGCATGAGCCACTGGGCCATCCCAGATTTTAAATATAGGCATATGATGCTCATCATGAAGGTTCGTGTTATTATATGTAAATAAAGATGAACTTCAGATTTTTTCTGGTATACAGTGATTTGTCCAAATTATTAATATGCTTTGGTTCTGTGTTTAACAAACTGCTATAAAAAAGTCAAATCTTGGCTCGGCGCCTGTGGCTCAATCGGCTAAGGCGCCAGCCATGTACACCTAAGGTGGCTGGTTCGAATCCCCAGCCCGGACCTGCCAAACAACAATGATGGCTGCAACCAAAAAATGGCCGGGCGTTGTGGCGGGCGC
>CAUYQV010112095.1:0-33557 GCA_963574575.1 Galagoides demidoff
GGGAGGGTGATTGGTGGGACCACACCTATGGTTCATCCTATAAGGGTACATATGAATCTCTCTAAATGTAGAATATAAATGTCTTAACACAATAGCTAAGAAAAAGACATGAAGGCTATGTTAACCAGTTGGATGAAAGTACTTCAAATTGTATAGAGAAACGGTACACTGCACCCCATGATAGTATTAATGTACACTGTTATGATTTAATAAAAAAAAATTAAAAAATAACAAAAAAAAAGTTAACAGTGAGTCTTTTGGGATGGTGGATGATGGATGATTTTGCTTTGTGCTTTTCTCAGTTCTCTTACCTCTTTATAATTTTATCTATTATTACATAGACAAATTCCTGGGCTTCTGTTTCCTCATCTGTAATTTGAGAATAGCCATCCCAATCTTCCAGCGTTGAGCACTCAAGTGCCCAATTCATATGATAGGTCAGTTGGTCTCCCTAGAATAGGAGAACAGTGGCCAAAGAAGTAAAGGAGGTCACAAAAGCGTCTGCCCTTCTATTCATCTCGGAGCTTCACCACGGCTGCTAAGCAGGGCATGAGGAAGCCGCTCGCCTCAGCCTCTGTGCAGTGAGGGAGAGGCTGGCAGTCTTGGGTTTTGGGGATCAGCACAGAAAGGTTGAAAGTTTGGCATGGTGGCTCATGCCTGTAATCCCAGCGCTCTGGGAGTCTGAGATGGGTGGATTGCTTGAGCTCAGGAGTTTCAAGTCAGACTGAGCAAGGGTGAGACCCTATCTCTCATATAAATAGAAAAACTAGCTGATGTTATGGCAGGCCCTACAGTCCCTAGCTACTCAGGAGGCTGAGGCAAGAGGATCCCTTAAGCCCAAGAATTTGTAGTTGCTGATCTATGACACCACAGCAGGCACTCTATCCAGGGTGACAGAGTGAAACTCAGTCTCACCAAAAAAAAAAAAAAAAGAAAGAAAGAAAGTTTGATTGGATGAAAGTTGATTCCAAATAACTTAACTTATTTTGACTACTAATACTTAGTGTGGGGTAGGGCCTGATGGGGCAACTGAAAAGGAAAGACGGACCAAGACAGAGCAGAAAACAGCCAGGAAGCCAAATCCCTCCCTCCGACAGGAAGAATGCCCTGCCTCCCCATTTCTTCTCTAAATGGGTGGGGGTAACATAACTTACTTATCATTTTCCACAGCTCCTGGGAAGATGTTCTTTCCCCAGGAGGAGTGTTCCCCAAACATCCCTCCTTCTGGCCATATCTGTGATAAACTGCTCTTTCCAGAGGACTGTTAGGGCAGATGTTACCAAAACATGTAGACTTCCCCCGACACGGAAGGTTAATTGTTTTGCATCCTGATTTAACCTTTTGTAATTTCACATTAAACTTTGGTCTCCAAAAAAAATTGGGTTATCTTGCCTCTTCATACTCAGTTCTGTGCTTTCTGTCCTCATTCTCAATCCCAGCCACTAACTTGGGGAGGAACTGGGCTCCCCACAGACAACATTCACAGTTCATTGTTTTATGAGACATCAGCGATTCCCTTTCCCTCTCACCTTGTCAAAATCTACATCTCCTTTCATTCCAAATTTTATAGCTAAAAGATTACGTAGCAACAAGAGAAACATTTATAATGTTAAATAGTGAAATGAACAGGGCACAAAAATTGCACATAATTTATGCTTCAATGTGAAAAAATGAGCAAAAAGATACACATAACACAGGAAAATGAAACTGGAAGAAAACAAGCTAAAACATTAATAATGGCTATAGTAAAGTATTGAGATTGTGGATTTTTTTATTTTCTCTCTCTCTCTCTCTTTTTTTTTAGACAGAGTCTCACTCTGTCACCATGGGTAGAGTGCTGTGACATCACAGCTCACAGCAATCTCAAACTCTTGGGCTCAAGAGATCCTCTTGCCTCAACATCCCAAGTAGCTGGGACTATAGGTGCCTGCACCACCACACTCAGTTAGTATTTCTATTTTTTTTTTTTTTTTGAGACGGAGCCTCAAGCTATCCCCCTGGGTAGAGTGCCATGCCATCACAGATCATAGCAACCTCCAACTCCTGGGCTCAAGTGAGTCTCCTGCCTCCGCCTCCCAAGTAGCTGGGACCACAGGCGCCCGCCACAACGCCCGGTCATTTTTTGGTTGCAGCCATCATTGTTGTTTGGTGGGCCCGGGCTGGGGATTTGAACCTGCCACCTTAGGTGTACGTGGCTGGTGCCTTAGCCGATTGAGCCATAGGCGCTGAGCCAGTATTTCTATTTTTAGTAGAGACAGAGTCTCACTCTTGATCAGCTGGTCTCTAACTCCCAAGCTCAAGCAATACACCCACCTCAGCCTCCCAGAGTGCTGAGACTACAGGCATGAGCCATCGCTCTCACTTTCTCTTTACCTAAAATTTTTAATGTGAAGGAAAAATAATTTCATTATTATGAAACAGACATAGACATGTTAGGTGGCAGCTTGGCAGGCAATCATGAATCAGGTAATGCAGTTGGTTAAGCCAAATTGGCAGTTTGTAAAGGACTCTATTTGGCTGGTTCAAAGATGCTCCAAACTTGACAGAAAAGAACTTCAGAAGATTGCCATGGCAACAGTGATAGGATTTGCTATGATGGGATTCGTTGGCTTCTTTGTGAAACTGATCCATATCCCTATTACTAACATTATTGTTAGTGCCTGAATACGTTTTGAGTGTTTTTCATCTTAGAGACTGGTGAAAAACTGAGGATTTGAGAAGTTCATGGAATAAAAATTTGCCTATATATTTTGTCACTTTTTTCTTCCAAGATGTTTCCTATTTCTAAATTAAAATAATTTCAAAGTTAAAAAAAAGAAACAGACTTAGTAAGATGAGGTAAGGAACAGACTGAATAACAGTTTGCTTAAAAAAAAAATCAGGGAAGCTAGTTGTAGATAAGGTTTCATGGCAGTAGATACAGGTAGCTGTCAGGCCAGTCCAGTATGTGTGAACTGGAGAAACTTGCCCACAGGACTCTTACGTAAGGCACGGAACCATTGTCACCAATTGCAGTCTGCTCTGAGAATGGCCAAAAGGAACAGCAACACAGGGGAGACTTCAAACCTGCTGGCGTTCCAAAGGAGCCGGGAGGTTAAGAGTCCAGACACATTTGAGGTTTGGGGCTTGTAGAGAGAGAGAATGGAGACGGTACTAAACTTGGGGATTTCTGGAAAGTGCTTCAAGTATGCCATGGGGAAGCTGTGATACTGTTTATTTTTAGAAGTCCTGTTGAGAGGAGCATCTTTCACCTCTCACTAAATGAGCTATGCTCCTTGGAACCATGGACATCTTTCTGCTGTAACAGCAATAGGATCAAAGCACGTGTTTAGAAAGAGAAGTGAAAAACACCAGATGTGAGCAAAACCACAAGGGGAATTTCAGATAGGCAGCATGCACCAGATGACCCAATTTGGAATGTGGCCCAGGCCCCAGGACAGCCAGACCCTCTAAGGACCAGGCTGGACAAACAGAAGTTATTGATTCCAATTTAAGCCAAATGTTGCTTGCTAACTTGATCTGTGACCTTGTTTAAGCCATTGACCTCCTCTAAACCACTTTCACCATCTGCAAAATGCAAGGACTGTTCATTTACTCCCAGGAATAGCTAACAGAAACCATGTTAAAAAGCAGAGGTGGGACTGCGGCATGATCGTATAACCTCGAAGACAGGTGGTACAGTTGTAGTTCAGTCTGTAAATAACTATAGCATATATGCACTTAGTGACAGCATATAGATACACATATTTTATGGAAAGAATGTATATAAAATACATGGGATTAAACATGGTGTCCCATCAATTCACAGAGTAAATAATTTCCATGTTGAAGGGGTACAAAAGACATACTTTTTTTTTTTTTCTTACACATAGATCTGTAGGCCTCCAAGGTCAGGTAAAAGGATACTGTCACATATAGTGCTGAATAAACATTAGCAGAGACTGGAGCTTACGCTTTGAATTCCAACTCTCTTTACCACTTAGTTGTTGCCTTGCTTTCCTAATCTGTAAAATGGGGATAATACTAATACCTACCTCCCAGACTTGTTGTTGAGATTAAATAGAGTAGTAGATCAAAGGGCTGAGAAGAGTGCTGAGTGGATGACGCTGGTTATTGCTATGTTTCAAAACCTTTGATGTGGACTTTGAAGCTGCCTGCATTTCTTTACTTTGTTTCTGTTTTCTCATCCAAATGTTTCCCACATTTTTGCTCAATTCAAGAATATTTCCTGTCTGTCTTACTCATCTCTGTAGGACACTACTCCCTCCAGACTGTAAACTGCCCTGACGCACTCCCCATCAAAGTCACTACTTTATTCCTGTTTATGTCAACTTTGAGTCGATCTCTAAATTGATCCCACAAGCAGAAATCAATGAAGCATTACGAATGCCCCACTGTGCCACTCCCTGGCTTCTTACATGGCAGGGCGTCCTCTTCACCACAGGAGATGTCCCACTGAAGACTTGAGCAGCGTGTTTTCCTCCTCTCTAACAGAAGAAGTTGTCAGTTGTGGTGTCACAGGATGAGATGGGGAATCACCTTGGGGTCACTGGGCATGGCTGTCTTTAGGAGGAAGGGGCAGAGAGAGGATTCTTGGATGCCGAAATGCCACCCAGCCCCCAACCTTTGGAAAGAACCGGTTGTCCTTTGGAGAGGAAGAGGGATGCAGTTCTGAGTCCAGGAGGGGAAGGTTCTGGAATTCATCTGAGGTCTCACGTAGCCAGAAAGAGAGTCTGTATTAGAACAGGTCGGGTGGGGTAACTAAGAACTGAACAGTGAGAGTTGGGGCATTTTGGACTCAGCCCTCTTAGGGTCTGATAAGAACAAAACTAAGTTAATTTTTAGGGAGTCATTTTCTCTAAAGTACTAATGTGAACGATTTTTGGTATTATGGAAGCAGCAGAAAGAGGACAATGCAACCCTCTCCCTTCCCCTTTTCTATAAAGCTAGATCCTCAGGGAATGCAAAGAGAAGTCAAACATGGTCCCTGCTCTTGGGGCGCTGACACCCATGATGGAGGCAGATTTCAGTTGCCAATGGACATTTGCTCCAGGTTCTCCTAATTATCATTCCTATTGGTTCACCTTGTCCTGTTCATTTATGTAACATGTATCTATTGGGCACTTACTCTGCGAGAGGCACTGGGCCAGCCTATGGATGCAACAACAAAAACCCAACCATTATCTTTAGAGGGTATCACTACAAAGGAAGGAAGTGAACTCACCACGTATCTGTTTGACAACAAACAGGTAACACTAGGATTCCTGTCCGTCCTCCATGGCGTAGGGTGTCACCAATGTACTTGCCTCTTC
Organism: Galagoides demidoff; assembly: GCA_963574575.1. Classification (NCBI taxonomy): domain Eukaryota; kingdom Metazoa; phylum Chordata; class Mammalia; order Primates; family Galagidae; genus Galagoides; species Galagoides demidoff. The sequence continues at coordinate 5,313 of CAUYQV010112095.1, forward strand.
CAGACATTACACACTCGAGTTAGTTTACTTTTTATGTGAGCCCAACTGCAGAAAACAAGAGGGAGAATGACACGCTGCACAGCATGGCCGAGTGGCCAAGAGCTCTGCGTCCTGTGCTCATGCTCAGCCTTCTCAGGAACCGAGTAGCCTTTATCCTCTGCCCTGATTCTGTAACAGTGGTTCTCAACCTTCCTAATGCCGCAACCCTTTAATACAGTTCCTCATGTGGTGGTGACCCCCAACCATAAAATTATTTTCATTGCTACTTCATAACTGTAATTTTTGCTACTATTATGAATCGTAACGTAAATATCTGATATTAGGAGACCCCTGTGAAAGGCTGAGAACCACTGGTAGAATCTTTTAAATATGTCCTTGGGAAATATCTTTGATTATTAATAAACAATATTAAATAACTAAAATTAAAGTCAATTATATAAATATTAAACTTCCAAGGATGGAAAGGGAAGGAGCTTTCCCTATTAAAAAAATTCTTTTCTTATTGGAAGAAGCATTAAAGATGAAGGCAAGTGTTACATTTTCATTGATGGCAACAAAACTACCTCGTATTAATATAATATCAGGGTATACAGCAAATGTAATAGCTGACTAACTAATAGATGTATAGAATCTTTTCAGGGCTTCTCCCTTCATAAGAGTAAGACTCCAAGGGGAGGCTCCTTGAAATAGACTAAGCCAACTAAATCTGATTAGTGGTGCCCAGAGAACAAAATTCATTTCCTATTAGACTAGGAAAGAGCACTGTAGACTGTATTGGATAAATTGGACAGGTGTAACATTTGGAAGCAGGTGGTCTGAGGCTTAAATCTCCACTCTGTTTTGCACCTGTGTGGCCTTTGGCCACTTGGCTCTTCTGCTCCTCCATTTTCTGAGTTGCATGATACAGAAGCATATTCCTATCTGTAGGTTTCTTTTAGATTGAGTAACATGACATAACTGAAGGTGCTTGGCGCAGAGCCAGCCCTGCATTCTTCTTTTCATTTTATAGAAAAGGAACCCAAGCCCAGAGGACGGACCTAACTCGCCCGAGGGCCCACAGTTAACCATTGCCAGGCCTGGATTATAGCCCTGCTTCTCACTTCTCAGCTTCCAATTTGGGCAGTCTTTCTATTGTTTCCAAAATGGGGCTCTCATGAAGATGTTATTATTGAGAATGTGTTTGCTTCTGGTTGTCTAAAGCTGAAATGAAGTAAAAAAGAGAGAAGAAGACTGAGGTGAGAGGTATGAGAACTGGATTTACGCTGCTGGTTTTACATTACTTTCCCGAGTTTACAGCGCCTGAGCACACCCCACAGACGGTGAGGGGGAGTGGCAGAGCATGGCCAACATGGGATTACAAATTGTGTCACATCAACCCATAAAGTAAATAATCTACCTGTCCGCAGCTGAAGGCGGAGTGACATGGTAGTTTCTGCTCTCGCACTTAGTTCTTAGGATCTGCCCAGACCTAATCTTCCAGAAGGTCCTACCTAAGGCTTTTCATCGGAATTCTGGGCTTGCTGATGTGTGAATTTGGCAGAGAAATGCAAATTAAAGAGAACGTACATGAAAAATCACTTGGAACCTGAAAATCATTTCAGCGTGGGATTCGTGTTTCACACGAATAGAAGAGTTCCAGGCCAGGGACAGGATCCCTGCTTGCTTCCCTGGTACTGCAGTGACCAGCCAAGGGGACCCAGAAGAGGGAGCATCTGTTTTGTCACTTATAAAACACCATCAAATAGTCACTTGCCACAGTTTATTTTCCTTTATTCTTATAAGAACTGCACGAGGGGCTTGGCACCTGTGGCTCAAGTGGCCAAGGCACTGGCCACATACACCTAAGGTGGCAGGTTCAAATCCAGCCTGGGCCTGCCAAAACAACAATGACAGCTACAACCAAAAAATAGCGGGCGTTGTGGTGGGCGCCTGTGGTCCCAGCTACTCGGGAGGCTGAGGCAGGAGACTCGCTTGAGCCCAGGAGTTGGAGGTTGCTGTGAGCTGTGATGCCACAGCACTCTACCCACAGGGATAACTTGAGGCTGTCTCAACAAAAAAAGAAAAAAAGAACTGCAGGAGGTCACCCTACTCCTCCCCTCTTACAGGTGAAGAAATTCAGGCTTTGACACAGTGGGACTTGTCCAGCATCACTCAGCTGGTAAGTGGCAAAGTGTGACAGATGGAACCCAGAACGTGCTCTTCACCTCCAAACTGTGCTACCTAACACTGGGGGGAGGGGCAATGATGTTAGAGCTCAAAGCAATTTTAAACAAAGGTGTGTTACAATAATTTACAGGGAGCATAATCCCTGGGAGGTGCCTGTGTGTAAGTCATTTTCAGCTCACTGACTTTCTCATTCATGGCCTACCCTCTCGTCCGTGAGCATCAAACCACAGTTCTTCTCTTTCACCTCATTTGTTTTTGGTGTCAGTTCTCCCACACTGGCTGCTTTCAGGGGGCCCAACACAACTTCTTTCCAAGTAGGAGAGTGCAAGAGCAGGAAGCCGCTCTCTGACATACACACATGTGGTTTCAGCAATTGATTTAAGAACATGTCCTTATTATGACAGTGCACATATCATATATAAATAATTTCCCAGAACTGTTTGGAGTGAAAAAATGCTGTGATGAAATGATAGAAAGTGGAGAGACACGTACTAAGACAAATACCAAGAATCTTCTTTGGTATTCTGGCTTAGAGTCTTCTGGCTTTCATCTCGGCCCTGACTTCTGCAATGGGCTTATGATTTTAGACCAGCTAATTCAGTCTCTTCACCCTTGGCAGGTCATGTGTTTGCTACAACCCAGAGTTTCTTCAGTAACCGATGCTGATTTTCACTCTGTTATCTGTGGACGTTCCAGGTAGTGGTGGTCATCAGGTTGTAAAATTTGGAGGATCAGGGTCACATCTGTGGAATTCTCCCCTCCATAGTTTGTCACTGCAGGCGATTAGCTCTTTGGTGAGGACAACATTTTTCATTCTTGCTACTTACTGTTCCTAGTTTGGTTTGTTCAGGAGATGGACACAAAAAATTTTGAGACAGGTGGCACCTGTAGCTAAAAGGGGTAGGGCTCAGGCCCCATATACTGGATGGAGGTGGTGGGTTCAAACCCAGCCCCGGCCAAAAACTGCAAAAGAAAAAAAATTTTTTTTTGAGACTCATTTAATTATGTATAGTCCAGGTCTGTCATGGCATTTAACCAAGGAATTTATTTGTTAAATATGTACTTGTTGAACCCTGGGGAAGTATTACTTTATTTTTCACGTTAACCCTAATGGTTACAAAACACATCCATGATAAGTGTTACATCCAGACTTCCCAAAAATCCTTTGAGAAGAGTAGAAAGGGGTAACAACATTACCCAGCCAATAAGATTCGTGAGAATTATGCAATAAATGACAAAAAGCATTTAGTACTGGAAGATGGCATAGAGTAAACAATCATTAAGTGTTACTATTAGCATAATTATCAGCTTATATTGCTGATGAGGAATCTCAGTTCAGAGAAGCTAAGTCACTTGCTTGAGGTTGCACAGCAAAATAGAAGAATTCTGTGAAGGATCTAAGTTTCCAAACTCCAAATCTGTTTTAGGAAACCATCAGTTGAGGTTACAATCATGAAAGGAAAGAAAGAGCAGAGCCTCAGAGGAAGAGTACACATGACAGGTTTCATGGTGGGTAGGTAGGCAGAAGTGTCTGGGGATGAGCCCTGCTCTGGGCAGAGGGCGAGGCCCAGCCAAGCCCCACAAGCAGCGGTACTATTCATTTTTGGTTCCTCAAATGCTTTGTCTTCCCTCAGCACCTTCTCATACAGTGTTCCTCCCTTCTCTTCTCTGCCTCTGCCCCTCTCCACAGCTCTTTACCTGAGTAACTCTTAGGCCTCCAGGCTCAACCCGAGTCTTTCTTCTTCCAGGAGGCCCCCCCCCCCCGAGCCCCCCATCTGCAACTGCTGACACAGGCGCTCGCAGCACCCTGAGCTGCATCTTCTCTGGAGAATGCTGTCCAATATCTGTCTGCCCAGCTAGAACACATGTGCCAGGAAGTCACAACTTTACCTTACTTGCAGGCTGATGTCTTCCCAGTACCGTTATGGTGCCTGGCACATCTGTCCAATGCAGAGCGGCTGCCAGGCAGTACAAGATGGACAGGAAGAAGGCTAAGAAATCGGAGGCTGGGGGAGCACAAATTTGAAACTCTTCACTATCTTGTCCCAGATCACTCTGAGCAGCACTATTGGGAGGAGCCAGGAAGGGAGGAAAGATTCAGAAGATGCGTAACAAGAAAAGCACAGAGAAGTAAGTCAATGTGAAGGGCAGAAACATGGTGTTTATCTTGCAGACACCACAGCTACGCAGAGCTTTCTGCACGGGCATGAAAAGTTGCTGAGAATTAGCCATTTTTTCGAACTTCCTCTTGCATACACCTGCAGCCCTGCAGCCTTTTGTTAGAAAGAGACAAGGAGGCCCTGCTGTCTGTAGGAGACCAACCGCTGGGGTAGTCTGTGCATCCTGGCGGACTCTGCTGGGGGACAGAAGGAGGGAAGGAGAGTTTCCTCCAGGATGATAGATTTCTGACTCTGCCCTTTGACAGCAAAGGGTGCCGGTGGTGGGACTTTCAGCAGGAAATGTCCACCTTTCGGGGAGTCAGCGTCATGCAGGGAGGTGAGAGTGACCCTGGGCAGCAGTGGCTGGAGGGTCTCTCCAGGCCTCTTCCTGGGTTAGGGCAGTGCCGAGGGAGGATGAGACTCAGAGCCTCAGCTGGGGCCATTTTGTTTATGTTCCCACTCCCTCGCCCTGGGAAGCCCTGAGTTCCCACACTCACTGAGGCAGGAAGGTCACCACGGACACCTCATCCGTCCAGGCTGCTGACTCACTACAGATAAGTAGCAGCTGCCGCCTCTGTGTTGGGGGCACCTCCCAGACGGCCCACCCTGGAACCAGAGAGCTATGTGGGGGCCTCAGGAGAAATTTTGTGGGAGAAACAAGACTCGGCCAAGGAAATGAGAGGGCTTACACACTCTCCCCGACAGCCCAAATCCTCAGAGAAAAGCTTGTGTTAACCTTACCCGTGCCAGGCACTTCACAGCCTCACAGCGCTCTGCTGGGTGCGTCTTCTCTCGTGACTCTGACCATCACCGTGAAGGGCGCAGAGCAGGTGTTTTTTGCGTCCATTTTGCAGATGAGTAAACAGCCTCAGGATGTTTGAGAGTCGTGGCGGAATTCACACAGCTAGTCTGTGGGAAAGGCTGTTTTTCTTACTCGTGTGCAAAGCACATACTCCCTGCAAGCACATCAAGCCAAGTAGACAAGACCCTTTACCCCCACCCCCCGAAAGAGAGCTCTTTCTCCCAGGTCTAGCCTGTTTCCTATGCAAGCCTGGTGTGTGGTAAGAAACACTTTAGTCTTAGAGTTTGAATCTGATTCCTCTTCTTGCCAACCAAATGATTGGTTGTGTGATTTTGAACTTGATTCCCCTAATATTTGCTTCCATGTGTATAAAATGTAGATAATTCTTTCTGCCTTATGCTTGGGAGGCTGAGGTGGGATGATTGGATGAGGCCAAGAGTCCAAGACCAGCTGTGTGACACAGCAAGACCCCCTTCTACCCCCTCGCATCTCTACAAAAACACACACACAAAATACATAAGTGACAAGCACCTTAATGTGCACTGACTCACGAATTCTCATAACACCCCTGGTGATTTCATAGATGCCATCATTTCAGTGTACAGATGAGGACACAGTGGCAGAGAGGTAAAGAAACTTACCCATGTTGCAAAGCAAGCACATGGCAGAGCCAAGATTCCACCCCAGGCTGTCTGCCTCCAGAGCCAAGTGCTCAATCTCCACGTTTCATTGATCGTTCAAATTCCATGTTTCATTGATCATGCAAATTTTGTTTACCATCTACCATAACCGATCAAGAGCTGTTACTAAGAATTGGGGCAGAGTTGGCCTGATTCATAAACAAAGTGATCAGCTAACTTCCTGAAGTAATTACATAAAAGGTCTGCCTACTCAAAAATGTCTTTAACTATGTCCTGGTTTCTAATTTCCTACCACTAGATTCATTTCTTTAGAGCAGGAAGTCTCTGGAGACATTTTTGGTGGTCACAAATGTGGGAGTGCCACTGGCATCTAATGGATCAGGCCAGGGATGCTCTGACCATCCCATGATGTACAGAACAGTCCCTCAGAAAAGAACTATCTGGCCCGAAATATCAATATGCTGAGGTTTAGAAAGTGCATTAATATTGAGCATTCGGTACTGAGTCAAGCCTCCTGTAGCCTTGAAGTACCCTGTTAATACACATAGAAGTCAAAGTTATGCCTGTTAAACATCTGCTGATTCACCGACACGCTTATTATGAGAGCCCGGGTCAGACCTGCTGTGAGTGCCACTGCTGTTGCTGCCAAGCAAAGGAGACTTACACCCTAGAAATGGTCAGGCTAGGTTGGGGCTTGAGGCAGACTTAGAAAATTGAAGCTGTTTTTCTGTCAAATTATGTTACCAACCCTCAAATTGCTAACATGTCTTTTAATATGTTGAAGTAGGTCATAAATAAACTTCACAGCAATGCTATTTCCTTCCAGCGGACAACTCTGAATTCCTGATGCCTCTCAGTTCAGTAGCTATTGTTTTGTTTTCTTGTTTTATGTACATGTATTATACACATGTCAAACAGATTGTTCAAGTTAGATTTTTTGGCCACTTTTGAAAACTCCCATAGCTCCTGGTGTCTTCAAATGATACAACTTGTACTTTGCCAAGGAGAATTTTAACCAAAAGAAAAATCTTTCTTTTTTTTTTTTGAGACAAAGTCTCACTTTGTCACCCTGGGTAGAATGCCTTGGTGTCATAGCTCACAGCAACTTCAGACTTTTGGGCTCAAGATATCCTCTTGCCTCAGCTTCCCAAGTAGCTGGGAATACAGGCATCTGCCACAACACTCAGCTAATGTCTCTATTTTTGGTAAGATGGGGGCTTGCTCTTGCTCAAGCTGATCTCAGACTTTTGAGCTCAAGCAACCCACCCACTATGGCCTCCCAGAGTACTAGGATCATGGGTGGGAGCCACTGTGCTCAGCCCGAAAGAACAATCTTGGTGCCCTGTGCATGTGGAATGTGCCGGTGATGTGCCCTTGGTGCTTGGCAGCACAATGACCTTTGTTAGCCTGTTAGAGAACATGGTGCCTCATATCATCATAAATCACTGATTTTCATATCATCATACATTAGCTTCAGAGACTCTACTAGTAATCTTGGAAGGAGCTGTATAGGTTTTGGCTAGGTTGTAATGTAGTAACAATCCCCATGCCCTCATAACAAAATGGACTTATTTTCTGTTCATGGTTTTATGCATAGCATGAATTGGCTACTGCCCTGTTCCCTGTCTTTTGCATTCTTGATCCAGACTGAAGGAGCAGGCCCTATTTGAGACATGGCAACATCACAGTGAGAGAAAAGAGAGTGTGCAATCACGTGGTGGCTCTTACAGTTTCTGCTCAGAATTGGCACTTGTAACATGCTTGGATCCTATCGGCCATTGCCAGCCAACGCTGGGTCAGATGCCAGTTCCTCCTGCAGGCCCACAGGCTGGGCATCAAACGCTCTGAACCAGTGGTTCTCAACCTTCCTAATGCTACAACCCTTTAATACAGTTAAAAGAGGTCGCAACCCACAGGTTGAGAACCGCTGCAAAACAATAATGTAATCTTTGCCACCAAAGTCATGAACTTCCTCAGAGCCAAGATCTTGGCCTTGAATTATTACTTCCTCTGGAGTTTTAAAAATTAAAAAAAAATAATGGGGGAAGAATGTAAAGCGAGAGAGTTGAAGAGATAAAACTGTCAGATTCTGATGCCCCATACAATGAAGAGCTTGTGGGTGACAGTGCCAAAGAAAAGGTGGGAGTCAGGGATAACTTCTAAGCTGCAGCTGGGGTGACTAATGAATGACAGCATCAGTAATTGAAGTAGAGATTAGAGAAGAAAGGGAAGGCTTAAAACAGGGTTTTTCAGCCTTTTTTATCTCACAACACACTTGAACCTATAGTTAAACTTCTGCGGCACACTTAAATTACGTTGATTAAAAAAGAGAGAGGGAGAAAAGAACATACTTACTGTGTTTTGAGCCTCTTTTGAAAATAATTTATTCTCAACCTTTAAAACTTTTTGGGGCTCACCTGAGATCCTCTCACAGCACAGCAGGGTGACACAGAACATCAGTTGAAAATCACTGGCTTACAAGGGGAAAGAAAAAGTTTTATTTTTGATCCAATGAACATGAATAACATTGGGAATCCATGTAAAAATATACAGCAGCCAGCTGGATATATGAGTGAGGCTCCTGAGAGAGTAGTGAGCAGGCAGCAAACTCTGAGTTTCAGTAGCGTGTGAGCAGTAATCACGGCTGGGAAGCTGCATTTATTATACACTGACTATGTGCCAGGCACAGTGCTAAGCAAGTGGCACACATTTTCTTATTTAATTATCATAAAAATCCTATAAACTGGGTTAGTATATATAGAAGTTGGTGTCATATGGCCTCACTTGGTAGATAAGGAAATGAGGCCTAGGGAAGTTTAAAGAGACAAAACAAAATTTGACCTAGGTGTCACAGATAGGAAGTTGCAAAAAAGACCCAAGTGTTTTGCCTACAGAAGCCACATTTTAACCAATTATGTTCTCACTTGGAACCATAACAGCAAATGAGAGTATCCAGGCCCCATGGAGAGAGAGAAGAGAGAAGAGCAGAGGGTCAAGGGCAGGACCCTGAGGAACAGAAACCTTTAAGGAGCAAAGTATCTCAGGAATGGAAGAAAAAGTATCCAATGTACACAGCCCTTTTATGAAACTAATCTATAGCTCTCAAACAAAAGATACAACTTAATTCTCGCCCAAAAATATGGGGTTGGGGTGGGGAAGGGGAGGGGAGAAGGGCGGATGGGTGGTGGGAGTGTGACCGGAAAGATCACCTATATATCTGTCTAACAAGGGTGCAAGTGAACGTCTCTAGAACTAGAATATAAATGTTTTGATACAATGATTAAGCAAATGACATGAAATTTATGTTAACCTGCTTGATGAAAGTGCTTCAAATTGTATATGAAAACAGCACAATGTACCCCATGTTTGCATTAATGTATACAGATGTCAATTAATAAATAAAAAAAACCAGTTTGATGTAAGCATTCCGAACTGTATATAAAATCAACACATTGTTCCCCATAAGTGCATTAATATACAGTTATGATTTAATAAAAAATAATTAATAAAAACTAAGTCAATATTCCTCTCAAATGTCAGATTCTTAAAACATGAGGAAAAATTAAGACAAAAAAATTGTAGAACACTAAAAAAATATGATGGAAACATGTGACTTTGTTTCCTTTGGGTTATCTTGGATTTAAAGGACATTAAAGGAAAACCTGGTGGAATAAAAATAAAGTCTCCGACTTTGTTAATGTCCTGCATTGGTTTCCTCCTTTGGCTGTGTACACCACACTCCACAAAATACCCTGACTGGAAACTGAGAGGACAGTTCTGTACTAGTTTTACAACTTATCTGTAACTCTAAAGTCATTTCCTTTTTTTTTTTTTGTTTAAAGAACAACATTTTGACTATATAAACTATTTTATTTTATGGATATGAAAAATTACATATGGAAAGTTTCTGTAGGTAGATCCCACTAGTCAACTTTTAAATAAAGCTATTGGTCAAGAATTTTGAATAATCATATTTTTTCATAAAAAAATTTTTCCTCTGTCTCAAAAGGGGTTTCAGGGATAAGATGCCATGGCATTTCTTGATAGTGATTGGAGACGCTAAACTTTTTTACATCTGTACTGGTAGAAATAGGATGTCTAAATATTTTGATTAGAAAAATGTATCTTATCAATGAAAGATAACATTGACTATGCCTCTAATCATTTTCATCAGTTCAAGACATTTGAAATCAATGTTTCTTCATAAATATTATTATATTTATATTTTATAGTATTATTACCTTGTTTTCTTTCTTCCAGAGCATTTTTTTCCCTCCTTTTATTCTGTCTTAAACTATCTCTGCATTTTCTTTTTTTTTTTTTTTTTTTTTTTTGCAGTTTTTTGGCCAGGGCTGGGTTTGAACCAACCACCTCCAGCATATGGGACCAGCGCCCTGCCCTTTTGAGCCACAGGCATCACCCTATCTTTGCATTTTCTTATACTCACTACTCTGTCACAAATCATTAATTCCAAGGCTAACTTATCTAGATTAATCATTTCAGTCTTATCACCTACTCACCACCCTGACAGGCAGTCTATCCTTCTTACTTTACACTGGAATGCTGCTCATTTAGTTCAGATTAGAGGCAAACCACCACAATGACCTTGACCCACTCTACATTTTTATATACCTAAATTTATCCTGTTAAATCTCTAGTCAAGTAAATGTGTAAAAAAAAAAAAATGAACCTGTTCATATATACATGCACCTAAAGTTGAGTGTTATTTATTTTACTTGAATAAGACTTCATATATCATAACTTTGGGTTAAAGATTGGCTCAGTGTCTGCCCTAGGGGTATTTCAATAATTAATTCAATAATTATCAATTATATTTCTAATTATCCTTATCAATAAAGTTATTTGCTCACATGTAATTTAACAGAGGAAAAATACTTGGAAACCAATGATTTCTTATGCCCTTGGTGATATAATTGTGCATTATACTGCAGGTATGTCATCATTTTATAGGGCTGTCAGGACATTGGTTATAACCTATTTTAGTAGGAAAGAAGCATTTCTTTCTATTCCTTCCATGCAAAGCTTTACCTAGATTGACAGTTAGATATTGCGTGGATGTGTGTGTGTCTGAGAGAGAGAGAGAAGGAATCATAATCAAGAGTGAGATGGTGGAACAAGAAAAGGAGAGGAAAAGAGCTGGAGTGAATAGTGTTAATAGAATAAGGCTGTTTTTATGACAGACCAAGGCAGGGTGCTTTGAAAATAAAAACATCACCTCGAACTCAGAGAAATAATTAAAAAGAAAGGACATCCTAAAGGTTTTAAGTGTGTACCATGAATTTTTATAATAGTTTTTAAAATTTTAATTCTGAGTTCAGAAGACTTACTCATTTTCCAAAAAAAGAAAAAAAGCAGAAAACACACCTCTGTTAGAAAGGCAAATACACAATTATTTTGTGTCTTCTTTGGTCTAAGACATATACTGTCTGACATTTAGAAAACATTTTTCATATATCAGTCTTCTTCTGTATAACAAATTATTTTAAAAATTAGTAGTGTTTAGCAATATATTTATTATCTCACAGTTTCCAGGGCTAAGGAGCCCTTCCCAGCTGCTTCTCATAGCTTCCAGCTCAGTGTGGCACAAGGTTGAAACCAATATGTTTGCTGGGATGCCTTTTCTCCTTGAGATTCCACTGGGGAAAGACCCCCTCCCAGACATACTCAGCTTGCTGGCGGAATTCCTCTCCTCCAGGCTGTGTGATAGAAGACACCACTTACTTGCTCATTGTTGGCTGGGGACCACTCAGCCGGCAGCCACCCCTTGTAGTTCTTTCTCTCCCATAAGCCATGCACAAGACTTCTTCCTCAAAGATAGGAGACTGTCTTGCTGTGGTTGGCTAAAGGAGAAATGCAACAAAATCAAAGGCCATTCTCTACAGGACCTGGCCAATGAGACTAATTAGAATGAAATTCTGAGTTGTGTCCTAGAAAACTTATATGTGAAAGTCCTAAAGACAAAGTACCTCAGGATGTGACCATATTGGGAGATAAAGAGAAAATTGAATTAAAAAGAGATCAGTAGTGTAGGCCCAACTCCCTGCATTGTGTCATAACTTGAGCCATAAAGCTTTTGAGTGGTGACTGAGATCATTGCAATTAGCCCATCAGATGCTAGGCTTCAGCAGTACCCCACCCCCTAGCTGTCCACAGGACAGGTGTCGCTGAGGGCCCAAAGTTTCCTAGTCAGCCTGCTGTCTTGTTCTGTGTCCATGTCCATCGGGAGGCAGACTGGTAAAGAGAGATTGATACTGGAATTTCGTCTTGTCTCCTGGCTGGCTGGCCAAATCTGATACCCAACTTTCAGGTTCTTGGTCTCCGTGATTTGAAGAATAGATCCGCAGACCACAGATCAGTGGCAAGACAATTTATTTACAAAAAAAGAATACAAAAACACTTAAGTTTCTAGTAGGGAGAGAAAACCCAAGTCCGGAGAGAACCTCTCTCCATTCACTGGTATATATAGGTGCATGGGTTCCTTCTATATGAGGCCAGGAAATGAATGGACACAGTCTCTTCCCACACAGCAAAGTGAATGAATGTACTAATGAATGGGCATAGTTCCTTCCTCTGGGGCAAGGTGAATGAGAGTACTAATGAATGGACACAGTCTCTTCCGCCATGACAAGGTGAATGAATGTACTAATGAATGGACACAGTCCATTCACAGAACTGAGGCCTAGGAAACTTACATGAAATTGACCTAGGCATAGGAAACAGGGGTTCTGTACTTATTCATAAGTGTAAAGGGTAGGAGACACCAAGATGCCAGTCTTTCTCCAGCAGTTGTCCCATCCCTTTGGCTACTGGAGCTCCGGTGGGGGAGGGAAGCTCCCCCCTCTTGCCTACACTCCAGCCGGCTGGTTCCTCTGCACCACCAAGGCGTAGGCGTTGGGTCCTCAAGCCCACCTGGGCTGAGCTGGCTGGGGCGCCACCTGTCCTGTGTCAAGATGATGCAATGTAAATCATTACTGCAAAAGCAACAGCTAAAGTCCCTTCCTAAAAAGCCTAACGTGAGTCAGTATTGAAACAAACAAACAAACAAACAAAACTAGATATGTGTCTCATTATGAATTAAAACTGGGAAGTTTAGAGAAGTTAAAAGATTCCCCAGACTTGAATGGAATCATGGCGTGCTGACGATTTCAGAAAGTAAATATCTGGTTTAATGTTAAACATCAGATCCAGAATGCACGGAAATTTCCATTACTCATTTGGCTTACAACGCAGGAATTAGGGTGTAAGAAACAGTTTAAGAAAAAAAAAAAAAAGGAAAACATTAACATTCTGACTCTGAGGATTATTTCTACAGCCCTCCTGAAGGATGCTATTATTTATAGTCTTAATTAAAAGCTGCTTCTCTGGCAGTATTCAAATTCTCACAAAAAATCCCAGTGCATTTTACTATAAAGGCACGGAGGCATACAGCTCGCATGACAGGGGCAGTAAACCTCTGTCCTCCCTTAACCCATCTTGATCGCATCAAGAGGGACTGTCCAGCTCAACTGATCATTGTGTGCCCAAAAGATGTCCTAGATTTGTCTTCAATTTTGATTTGTTCACAGCTAGCTCCAAGTATCGTTAGTTAACAAGTTCTGAGCTCAGTTAATAATTTCAACTTTGTACCTTTTCTGCCAAAAGGACTCAGTATCTCCATTCACTCTAGATTTCCTAGATTGAAATTTTTTGTTCTGATAAAAGATTCATAAACAAAGGACTCACTTCCTAGAAATAGATTCATGAACTGTGTGGTATTTTATAATATCATGTAATAACATAATCAACAGTTTTCAGAATAATATTGGCTTTTTCACCCACACTGCAAAGGCACCACAAAGCCTCCTTGAGAACCAAGAGGCGTGTGAGAAAATATCTGGGACTTTAAAATTCCCGTCCCCTGGCAGGTCATTTGCTGGCATTGTTAAGTACTCAAAGACTACATAGCGCTCCTGGCTAAAACTTGCAAACATTTTAGATCACATAAAAACAAAATTAAGAGTGCTATCTATTTTTTTACCTTTATTGTTATAATATTTAGTGGTAAAATTATTATCAAGAATGTATAAAACAGAATGCTGATAGTAGACCTTTTCCTCTAAGTGCCAACCTAGCATATATATGTAGATTTGAGAGATAATTTACCACACCTTAGCAAAATAACAGATAGACTTTTTAAAAACTGTGTTTATGAAGTTGGGTGGAGGCGTGGCAGTTGTAACAGCATAATGTGTCTCCTCCTGCATTGTTGTCAAGAGACATTTTCCTGAGACAGTTATTTGGAAAATAAGTGCTGTTACATCTTGCCCATTATGTCACAAATCAGCTGTTATCTTAATTATTCCTTAACTCAGAGTTCAGTAAGGAAGGCACCTGTCCATAAACAACTAAAAAGAATGACTTTTCACAGTGACTGAATAAAAAAAATTTTGGAAAGGCAAATTAATATAAAGTCAAATAATTATATATATTGTTTCACATTTATTGACCTTGTGTTTTTCATATCCTTCTACAAACATATTTCTTATTCTTTTACAATATATATTTGAAAAAATTGTTATAAATTTTATATGGCGGCGCCTGTGGCTCAGAGTAGGACACCGGACCCACATACTGAGGCTGGCAGGTACAAACCTGGCCCTGGCCAAGCTGCAACAAAAAATAGCCAGGCATTGTGGTGGGCACCTGTAGTCCCAGCTACTCAGGAGGCTGAGGCAAGAGAATCACCTAAGCCCAAGAGCTGGAGGTTGCCGTGAGCCGTGACTCCACAGCACTGTACCAAGGGCAACATGGTGTGACTCTGTCTCTAAAAAAAAAAAAAAAATTATATATAGAAGGTTGCAACAATTAGCATATTAATAGCCAATGTTAGATAACTTTTTACATATGTGGGGTCATAATTACACATACAGTGAAAATTAAAAATTATTTTTTAACTTACAGGCTACAATTCAATTAAAGTTTAGGGTCTGTGCAGGTTTCTCAGCTAAATGCTTTGAAGATGATTTTGTTGAGTCTTAATCATATAATTTCTCTATGGGTTTATACTTGCAGTGCTGAAATTTGGATTAATTGAATAGCAATTAAAAAGGTGCTATGAGCTTACTAAATCAGACTTCTGGAAAATCCCTTTGCTAATGAAGGGACTGCTGTGACCAAGGTTCTGTAGGCTAAAGACCCGCTTGCTCAGGCTGTAAATTTACCTTCACCTGACTGGGCTGCTTTAGCTCCCCCAGTCAATTATTACTTGCTGCATTGTCTTTTCTTAGATAAAAAATAGACTTTTAAAAAATCTGGTAAAATATTATCTATTACTTTTGATATTTTATTTCTTTTGGTTTGAAAATCTCATTTAACTGTATTTTCTTAATTTACAGAAAAAGTATAGAAAAAGATTAAATGAAAATATGTGCACACCACCCTGATCGGAAGGATCACATTTTCTTCTTTATACCTGCATGCGTGTATGAGTGTGTATGTGTGTATATGTGTATATGCATGTGTGTATGCTTCTATATGTGTGTATATGTATATGTGTATATGCATGTGTGTATGGGTGTGTGTATATGCATGTGTGTATGCTTATATATGTGTGTATGCATGTATATGTGTGTATCTGCATGTTTGTATGCTTGTATATATGTGTATATGTATGTGTATATGCATGTGTGTATACATGTATGTGTGTATATGCATGTGTGTATACATGTATATGTGTATATACATGTGTGTATGCTTGTATATGTGCATATGCATGTATATGTGTATACATGTATATGTGCATATGCATGGATACATAAACATTGAACTAATAATCATGGGCAGTTTATTTAACAAAAATTTTCTTAATAATATAATAGCTATACTAATTTAAAAACAATGTGTTAGTTTAAAGTTTTATTTCATCATATGAGTTTTGGAAATGAATATCAAGTATTCATTAGAAGTGAAATGTATGTTTTCACATCAAATTGGAACTTAAAGAACTGCTGATTATATTGGATTAACATGTATCGTTCTAACCTTTTAAAATTTCAATAGTAAATATGTTTTATTTTCCACATCAGTTTATATTCTTACTGTTTGTAAAACACCAGTACTAAAGGATTATTTAATTCATTGTACTGACATTTTTGAACAAAAGATAATTGAGAGAATATATCTATGTGTCTGTATCTGTGTCTGTGTGATTAGCATTTGAGTTTGGTATTTAAGGTGAAAGTGAAAATACAATGTTATCAAAAATGGCGTTATAGAAAACCGCACACTATTTTCCATCGAGGCTCCACCCCTCTTTGATTCAGTCTATGGTGATTGTTCAAATGATTGTATGTGAACTCACACAAATAGACTTAATTCTACTTGGCTTCATACCATCCTTGAAATATATGCTGTGCCATTTGTGTGTAGCAGGAGAGAAGTGTTAGAGGGGATAATATCCTGATGCCTCCCTGGGACCTGGAAGTGGGTGAGCTGGTATAAATCGTAATCAAAAGTCTGATTACTTATAAAACTACTGAAAGATGGAAAGAATATTGAGCTGGGGCCTGTGGGTGGTCTCCAATGTCATCAGTGGAAATGTCTTCCACACGGAGCAGAACAAAGCCTAACAGATTCCTACCTGCATCACTTGAGCTTCACCTGCGCCCTGCCTTGGACACTTCTATTAGAAAAGACAAATTCCTTTTAACTCTACTTTTTAAAATGAAAAGGTCTTACCACATTTGCAATATACTGGGACTCTTTCATTGTCCTATCCAAGTTCCAATTGTAAGAATCTTAATCTTCATTAAAAATGATAAAAGATCTTTTAATGAAAATCAAATGAAGAAATGGCTGGTGAAAATATGAAAGTTAAGGCTCAATGTTGCAAATACAATGCAAATCAAAGTAACATTAAAACATTCTCTTTAGGTGATAAAACAAGCAAAGTACTTCCACTGTTGTAATTTTCTTCTAAAATTATATAGTCAGAATTGTCAAGGGTGTGAGATATTTGAACTCTCATGCACCATATGTAAAAATAGAAATTAGCCAAATGTTTTTGAAGGGATGCTTTGGATTCTTCAAATGTTCAGTTTTAAAAATACTACTGGGGAAAACAAAAGTCTCCTGGGACTCTTTTCTGTAAAACTCATTTTTAATGAATATGAATCTTTAATAACAAGAATCACATCATTTATTCAACATAGTGAAAAATATTGATGACCCTAGTATGTTTAAAATCATAAAAATGTTTAAAATATGTGTTTACTATTGAATATACTGACATGAAATTATGCACACATATCTTAATATAGCATAATATTTCATAACCTGTGAAATATATAAAATATTGGAGAAAATACCCAGTTTCAAATATCATATGCAATATAATACGTTTTTAATTTTTAAAAAACATACAAACATGTACTTAGTATGTCAAAATTTGATCCCCAGTACTGGAAATGGGGCCTAATAGTAGGTAACTGGGTCATTGGGGTGCACCACTCATGAGTAGATTAGTGCCCTTCCTGGGGTGAAGGGCGAGTGAGTTCTCACTCATATCAGTTCCTGGCAGCTCTCCAGTCTCTCTCTCTGGCTTCCTCTCTCAGTGTGTGATCTCTGTACACACTGGCTCCCCTTCACCTCTGCCCAAAGTGAAAGAAGCCTGAGCCCTCAGCAAATGCAGAGGCCAGTGCCATGCTTCTGGCACAGTCTACAAAACTGTGAGCCAGGCAAAGTTTTAGTTATTAATTCCCCATTCTTAGGCATTCCTTTATAGCAACACAAAGCCAAGACAGCTATTCACTCACCTGACAATAGGATTACATTAGCATGCTAACAGTGTTAACGTTTATGTGGATGGATTACAAATTGATTTCATTTCCTTTTATTATGTATTTAACTGAAAAATGCGTGGCTTATGTATATTTACAACAAGGCTGCACTTTAAATTCTTTAAATGGTGTACACAGGCAATTCCCTGGATTACAAATGAGATAGATTCTGTAGGTTTGTTCTTAATTTGAACCTGTATGTAAGCTAGAACAGGTACCTTTACCTATTACTTAAAATAAATTCCATTCACAAGTGTAAGACGTACTCAGTTAAACGTCTGTAACTTGAGGACACCCCTATTTCTGATGTAAGCATTTTGTTAACTTAAGGCAAGAATTACACCAACTATATTAAATTCATGTCTATGCTACACTACTTGAAACAACATTGTAATTTATAATTATCTACATATTTGGTATAATATAAAGCTATATTCATAAATAGGCAACTGTCAATTATAAATAAAGTTATTTCAAAAGGAGCTATAAAATCAGTAGCTGCTTTGCTAATTTATTTCAATATTATTGCTATGAAAACTGTTTTCTTAATTAGATTTACTCAATTAAAATAAATTTTTGAAATGATTCTAGTTTAGAGCAACTTCTTTTAATTTTTGAGGAAAATTATTAAAGTGACTAAAGAAAATAATTAAAGTAGTTAAATGAAACAACACAGTAAGACTCCTATGTTAGAAATTTATATATGTCCTGAGCATAGATGACAAATGTGATTTCCACTTTAATTATAAAGATTGCATGATATCACTTATCAAAAAATTCAAAATAATTTCCTGAATGCTACCCAGTTAAATAAATATTGAGGGTTAGACATGAGTCAACTCACACAAAACAGGATAATTTTTATTTACTTAACATTTTTTGGCAAAGAGAGCTCAAGTATAACCCTAAGCAAAATTAAACTGATAGTGAATATCTCTATTTTTTCCCTATTTTTCTGAAATCCCCCCCTCCCAGCTTCTAAGGATTGACAATCGTCACCTGTTACACATTACAGCTGTCCAAATATCACTTGCTATGTGGTAGATTTTGCAAGTTGTGTTGCTCTTTGGTGTCTTGCCCACGAGAACTTGGAGCCACATGGGCACCTGGTGCAGGAATCCACCCCTTTCCTGTGTCATGTGACCAAGCATGGATATATGTGCGCAGGCAGTCACCATCCTTAACTTCATCCTTAACTTGCCCAATAAATATGGCACATTCTGGTTTTTTTTTTTGTTTTGTTTTTGAGACGGAGCCTCAAGCTGTCCCCCTGGGTAGAGTGCCATGGCATCACAGCTCATAGCAACCTCCAACTCCTGGGCTCAAGCGAGTCTCTTGCCTCCATCTCCCAAGTAGCTGGGACCACAGGCGCCCACCACAATGCCCGGCCATTTTTTCTTTTTTTTTTTTTTTTTTTTTTTTTGGTTGCAGCCATCATTGTTGTTTGGCGGCCCAGGCTGGGATTCCAACCCGCCACCTTAGGTGTACATGGCTGGCGCCTTAGCCAATTGAGCCACAGGCGCCGAGCCGGCACATTCTTTATCTATCACTACTTTTGTTGCTTTTGTTTCAAATCCTATTTGCTGATTTTTCTGACGCTACTGAATTTAGCTGATAGGAATAAAGAAGCAACCACGTCGCCACAAAGGAGCAAGCACAATTCTACACTGTGCTGACAAGCATCAGTCAGCTTGTCATCAGTCTTAATGGCTCATCTCCCACCCAAACATAATGTTGTAAAGAGGAGAAAAATTCATTGTGGCCCATGACATAGTAAAGAATTGCAGTGACAACAATGTTTTAAAAAGTAGGCTTAAACTGGTTTCCATATCAAAATAAGAAATTTGCAGTAAATAAAAATTGTGCATTTTTAGTCTACAAATGAAATGCTACTAATAATGATATTGTAGGCAATGTTATACTCTTGAATTTATCTCTTCCATCCCAATTATAATATAGAATTAAGTTCTTGCTAACTCATTAACACAAGGGTAGACACAATTTGAAGGCAGTTTAAATAGTGTCAAATGCAAGTGAATAACAGAGGTGAGGATGTGAGAAGACTTACAGGTGTCCTCAAACTACGGCCCGCGGGCCACATGCAGCCTGCCAAGGACATTTATCTGGCCTGCCAAGGACATTTATCCAACCACCAGGTGTTTTTGATGCCACTGCTTGTCCTGCTTAGTAGCCAACTCATCCCAGGGCCTGTGGTCTGGCCCTCCAATGATCTGAGGGACAGTGAACTGGCCTCCTGTTTAAAAAGTTTGAGGACCCCTGCTTTAGAAAGTTAAAGGCACAGATATTTTTGTAATTCACTGATGTAAATGAAAAAACAAATGCTGGCCTCTCAACCTTTAAACACTGAACACATTTACTCTGACAAATATTCAGTAATAAGTGAAATCGAGAGGAAATAAGCCTTAGACTTAATAAACATCAAATTTGACTTTTGACATTTTTAAATTCAAATGTTGTAGAATAAAATACACCTCATATGATTTCCCAGATTGACAAAGCAAATCAACGTCTGTCTGTAGAAAAAGGAGGTATGACTACATAAATGAGATAATTTTTTAAATTAAATATGTGGGAATATGCTAAGTCCCATTTAAGGAGAGAATAATAAAACACACAATTATTGCAAGGAAAATAAAATAGCCATTCCTAAAGAGAGAAAAACAAAACAAAAAGTAAAAGAAATAAGCAAACAAACTACCACGATGCAGTGGCTGGACAAAGCACATTTATCATCTTACAGTTCTGGAAGTCGCAGGTTTGGAATTGGTCTCACTAAGTTCAATCAACATCTCAGCCAGGAGGTGCTGCATTCTGGAGGCTCGAGGAGAGATTCTATTTTCCTGGCATTTCTAGCTTCCTTCATTTCTTGATCTGTATCTTCCTTTCACCGTCTTCACAGCCAGCAACAAAGAGTCAAGTCCTTCTCACATTCAGTCACTGCGAGGCTGATTCTTCTACATCATGCCATTTTCACATTTAAGAGCTCTCATGATTATACTGTGCCAATCCGGATAACCCAGCATCATCTCCCTATGTGTTACTTTAAGGTCAACTGACTGCAACTTTAATCCCATCTGCTACTTTAATTCTTTCCTGAGTAACCTGACATATTCACAGGTGATGAAATTAGCATGTGGGTATATGGGTGGAGTGCTGAGGGATTTGCTGCTGTCCGTGAAAAGCATTTTCCAATTTATCTGATTAAATGTGTTTTATACATATTTTCTGAATTATTCATTATAAAACTCATCAAGATAATTATATTTATCTCAACTTGAAAAATAATGTAGTGAGGTTTACAAGATTAACTTGCCTAAGATTTAGTAGTAAACAGGACAGGTATGACTCACATGCAGGTGGAGAGCCCAAAGTTCAAAGTTTTACATCTTTTGATGAACATTGCTTTTTATGCCCAACAATCCTTGCCTGACTTGAAAAACACCAGTGTGTTAGATGTTCTTATCTTACTCTTTAGCCACGGGACACAAATGGTTTTCCTGACTTCGTGGAGACACTAAAGCCTTCCATGAAATGTCCTGGCTTGACTCATTTTGTTTTTAGTCTAAAGCAACATTGGCTGGATTGCTGTCATTTGCCATCAAAAGCATCTGGCTTAATCCAGCCTTCAACTCAATTGCTCTGTCCTCCAACCAATATTCCATTATTGGTTATTCTTTCTAGCTTAAAAGGTGCCAGATGCATTATTTTACTTAATAATGAGGGCACGATCTTCATGTTAGATATTTTATTCACATGTTAGAGAAAATAAAACTAAAATGTAAAAAATTGATTCCCTCTTATTGCATTTGAGGGACAGGCAGAGATATAGAGGTAAGATGAATACTGCTTGAGACATTATTTCTCAGTAGATTAACGACACGAGCACAGGGGCCATATCTTCTTATTCTTTGCTATATGCACAGAACTTAGCACAACTGAGACGAGGGCTAACACGACCAACTACAATCATCTTCCTGTTATCTGGCACCTTCCTGTTATCTGGCACCCATGGGGATTGGTAGGTTCTGGATAAATGTAGTTTTCAGTTGCTTGAGTTACCATTACAAGTACGCGTAATTCTATACCCCATATTATATTATACCAGACCATAAACTCTACATTGACTTGATGTTAATATTGAAATACACTTACTAAAACAAAAACAAATTTCACTTACTATAAAACAGTTTTACTGTTTTATAAAAGTTTTGTAAATGGAGTGTGCAATTTTAATTAAATGGCCATCAATACACTTTTCAACTCCATTGCCATTTGTCTTTTAACTTCAACTAATGCACATTAACACTTAAAATCACGGCCAAGAAGACTGGGGAGCCGTGGACTGATGGTGCAGCCCACCAAGTTTAAACTCTGGGTATTTCCTCTATTTTTTTTTTTTTTTTGGCCACATCACATGCCAATTTCTAGAGTTCTGGATAATGGAGTTTACTGAACTACAAACTGGATGAGTTCAGACAATAGATATTTATTTTCTTACAGTTCTGGAGACTTGAAGTCAAATTCAGGGTGTTGGCCAGGCCACACCCTCTCTGACGTCTGTAGGGAGAATCCTCCTTGCCTTTTCCCTCCTCCTGCTGGTTTGCCAACAATCCTAATACTCTTTCTTTGTAGCTGCCACATTTCCGTCTTATCTGCTACTGCCTGGCCTTGTCCCCTTGGACCTCTGTGTCTCTCGTCTTCTCATGAAGTCACCTGCCATTTTGGATTAAGGCCCCAACGTTTTCAAGTAGGACCTCATCTTAATCTAATTATATCTACGACAAGCTTTTTCCAAATAAATGTACATTCTGAGCTTCTGGGGATTGGGATTTCGACGTATCTTTTTGGGAAACACAAGCCAAATATCAGATACTTAAATAATTAATAGTTGGATAAATGATGTGGTAGCATATAAGGGCCTGTTTAAAATATTTAGAACAAGAATACATGCAGACACAGTTTTCCATTTTTGAACCACGGGAAGGCTAATCTCACTTATATTTTATGCCAGCAAGAGTGGACCTTTAAAATAAAAGATACTGCAATGCAGAGACAGTGGTGGGAGTGTCAAACTATAAAGTAAGGAATTGGGATTTGTTGCTCCCTAGACCTCTTCTGCTTTTAAAGGTAACAACCTCAGCTTCAGTGTCTGCAAGGCATCAATGAGCCCATGCCAAACTTTCTCTCCTGCTTGGAATTAAAACAATTGCTCATTCCCCATGCCTATCTTGCTTGCTAATAAGTGAAGAGCAATTATATTACATTCAGAGGCAGACTTACTCCAAAACTAATGAAGATTAAGCTTCAGGGCCTTCCAAGTGCATGGGGCCCCTTCCAGAGACTCGTACCTAATTTCATTTCAATAATGTTATATGCATTTTTAAAGATTATTACCCAGATTGTATAACCTTCAGGCCTCACAAAACCTGGATGTAGCTCTGGACAAATTCTAGGGATAGCCAATTAATTACCTGATGTTTTGAGTGGCAGACATCTTAGTTCTCCAGAGACGTGAAACTGTTCAACAGAAATGGTGAAATGAAATTAACACATTCCATGTTTGCATAATTATAATCTAAGTGCATCGTCCTGGGTGACGTCTCACCAGCAGGACACGAGTCTCTCCAGAGCGTAGTTACCAGGAACAGTAGACCACTGGTCCCAGCTCAGCAGTGTCTAGAAGAGGAGAATGCTAAAGAAGGGGTCTGGGGATTGGGGGCCCCTTTACCGTTCTTGGTGTATGGTGAGTATTGGAATTGTCAGTGAGCCCATGAAGAGGAAATGAGGACCCAAAAGACACCAAGGGGAGAGCGCAGGTCCAAAGTTAAATGGAGAAGCACGGATTGTAAGTACCACCTCTGAAAACAGTGGTGAGGGCAGTGCTGCAGAAGAGCGACTATTCTCCAGGCAACATGGACACAAAACATGTTGGGGATTTTGGTTGTATTCTCTGAGACAGGGTCTTGTTCTGTCACCCAGACTAGTGTGCAGTGGCATGATCACAGCCCCCCTGTGTGTAACCTCTAATTCCTGGACCTCAGTGATCTTTCCATCTCAGCCTTCCACCTGGATGGGGTTGAAAGCACCTGCCAATGTGCCTGGCTAAATTAAAAAAAAACAACAAATAACAAAAAAACCTTTTTATAGAAATAGTCTCTGTTACCCCAGGCTGGGGTTAACCTTCTGGCTCTAAGGCAATCTTCCTGTCTCAGCCTCCCAAAGAGCCAGGATGACCACAGCGCCCAGCCAACATGTATTGTTAAATGTTACCCAAGGTAGCACTAATGGGGAAACAGTTAACTAGTCGGCCCAAGAATCAAATTAGGAATTTTTGTTAATGTCTATGACCCTTCTCTATCTTTCCTTTTGGATTTAACCCCAAGAGGAGCTTATTCTCCAGAGTTATTTACATTTTGTTTAAGGGCATTTGAAAAGCTAAAATAGTAAGTATTAAGTGGTGGAATTTCAAGTCTTGTGATACTTTGGGGCAATATTTTTGATAGAAGATTGTGGTGGAACTTTATTAGATCATAACATACAGTCATGATGACCAGCCTGGCCACAATATTTGGGTTTTAGAGTTTTCTCCATTCCATTTGATAATCAATAATTAATCTCTACATGTTTTAAGTCCAATTTTCTTACTTGTTTCCCCTTACTTGATTCCAAATTGCCGTGAAATTTTGACCTTGATCCTTTATTTCTGGTTTACTTGCTTAAATTTCTATTAGCCTCATGAATAACTTTCATCAGTTCTTTGTTCTAATCTCCACTTCGTCCTGAGGTTACCCTGCTGTACTAACATAGCTAACTGTACCTTAAAGTTACCTCTGAAAACCCCCTTACCTGATTTTCCTTTTTCTTTTATGAAACCTTCTGGCCTACTGGGATGAGATTAAGTGGTTTGTTTAGCAACACATGCAAAAATAAAGCAAAAATTAGATCTAACTTAATTATTTGTCCTATTTTTCTAACTTTAATGCCTTATGTAGAGTATTTTCCATGATAGATAATTCCCACAAGCGTTTAGGTTTTTTTTCCCAGAAGGTAGCCACTTCATGAGTGATTCAGAATAGAAACTGCTTATTCCAATAGGGACCAATATTCACAGCACTGCTCTCTTTAGCTTCCAAGGAATGAGAAAACATTTTTTTGTAATGCAATATGCTTATTAGTCATTATATGAATGAAATTGCCTACCTTACATCAATGTTTTTACTTAAACGGTAGCAGAACTTTTACCCTCAGTTCTTTTCAGATAGTATCAACTATTGAAACGTATCCCTATTTTCACCATATTAAATATTATTTTTGGATTTCCATAATGCTCATTTGAATTTGCTTGGTTATTCATGTCTCTATTTATTCTGAATGAACATTCTTAAAAAATAAATTGCTAGTTTGTAGTTGAAATAATTTCCCAAACTTAGCTTTTAATTTTAAAGTCACATTTCAATAACATAAATTTATTTAATTTTATATTGTTAGTTGCCACTGGTATTATTAATCATATGTCCCCTCATTCTGATCTGATACCATTTTGGAACCTGTTTCAGTAATACCGGCAGCAATACCGAGTCTGATGGATGCTATTTTATTCTGATAATACAGTTGAAATGTTTGGAAATTTTGAGTGACAACTATAAGGAAAACTTGCATTTCACTCAGAAATTCCAAGTAGGCTCTGAGATCTTTGAGTTCCATAAGCTATGTGGAAAGATTTTTTTGTATATTTTTTCACTGTTAACCTATAGTTCAGAACAATGTCTACTACGAGTAGATGCTTAATAAATGTTCCAAATGATTGAAAATGCATGATGGCACTCAACAGTTAGTGACAGCTATGTTCCCAGAAAGGCTCATGTTCATCCCCTCTCCATAGACCAGGTGTGTCCAAGACTCTCATGCTTACACCAAAGATGCAATTTTCTTACACTAGACATCAATATTGTAAACCTGCAGATTTTTATAAGTCAGGTGTTCATGAACAATTTCCAGAAAGGAATTCTTAAAAATGCTCTAAGAAAAGAGAACAATGTTCTGCTCAGTAGAATCTCTTCCATCAGTATTTAACTGAGCAATGAATGCCAACCTCCAAATATATTTACTGGCTTCTAGGAGGGATGGCATAGCTAGTAAGGAATAAAGCCTTAACATAGTCCAGTACATACAAATCTACTAATATACTAAAAAAACCCACAAAATTATTTAGACTAAAAATGTTTATCAAAGAGGTGAGTACCTGTGCCATAGCAGTTATTTTTTCTAGAAAAGAAGTGATATCCAGGGACCACACAGCAAATTAAGAGCTAAGTGGCTATTTGTAGCTGCAACACCCGCTATGTTAGAATCAATTATAGATCTTATTTCAAGTGGAAATATATGCTTCCTAAAAAAAAAAGTGCCTAGGGAAAATTAAAGACCACTCATTGTAGGATTTGACTACCTGGTTTTTTTGGTTTGGTTGGTTTTTTTTTTTCCCTCTTATTAAGTCATACACCTAGATCATGAATACATTTATGTGTATGTGGGGTACAATGTCTTGATTTTTTAATATAATTTGGAGCACTTTACATCAAACTAATTAATACAGCTTTCACCTCATTTACTTGATTAGTGTGTTAAGACATTTGTGTTCTATACTTTCAGATTTGACTACCTGGTTTCTTTATGTAAATATAATCCAACACTAATGGCTTGCATTGAATGTGAGCAAAATATCTGTTTTATTTTAAGGTTAAAGTGTAAGTAAAGGGGATGGAATAAGGACAGGACTGGGGATCTTCAATTGAGGTTGAAAATATTTTATGTCTTCAAATTACAGAGTGGTTCTTAAATTTTAAGAAACGAAGTCTTAAACAAAATGGCAAACGAATGCCTTTTGTAGCAACCTGGATGGAACTGGAGACCATTCTTTCTAGTGAAGTTTCACAAAAATAGAAAAATAAATACCACCTGTGCTCACTAGTAAATTGGAACTAATCAATAAATGCCCACGTGGATGCTTGACTGTAAAACTCAAGCAGGCATCCTCAAACTACGGCCCCGCAGGCCACATGCCCTCCGCCTCAGACATTTATCCGCCGGCCAGGTAACAGCTGCCACTGCCTGTCCTGCTTAGCAGCCGACTCGTCCTGGGGCCTGCAGTCCAGCCCTCCAATGATCTGAGGGGACAGTGAACTGGCCCCCTGTTTTAAAAGTTTGAGGACCCCTGCTCAAGAGAAAGCAAGGGGGTGGGAGGAGGCAGGAAGGGAGGGGTAAACCCACACTAGAGGTTGGGGCGCACTGTGTGGGGGAGGGGCACACTGAGAACTTGGACTCCAAGTGCACAAAAACAATCATGTAAACAAAACATTTCTACCCCTTAATATTCTGTAATTTCTTTAAAAGCAAAGTCTTGCAGAGGCAAGAAGGTGTAACCAGAGACAATGACAAAGTGGAAATCATTGCATTTTCTGCTGGAGTAAGCACAAGAGGAATACCCGCCCTACCTCACTTCACAATCTCATGATGTACATTCCAGACATTTTCTCTGTTTCAATTTTTTTCTTTTCATCAAACTAAATATCAAAAATGTGGAAACCATCAGCTTCAAGAAGGAATGTTTAAAGTTCCACTTCAAATATACCAGGTGGCATTATACTTGCAAGCAGACTTGCCAGGAGTTTATTTTATATAAGAAATATTCCTATTCAATATGTGTCTTTTCAGGATAGTATTATTTTGGTTCCTGAAGGGACTGATGTAATATGTTCCATGGAATTGGAGAAAGTTGGTAAAGTAACAAAGAAGATTTGCCATACCTGTCTAGAAATGGAACCCAGCTTCAGTGTTCAGCAGAATCTAAGACTAATTTTAAAAAAAAGAAATATATATATATATATGTATTTTTTTTCTCAGACCTTTTTTAAAATTACTTTTTCTAGGCTCATCAACTAGGTATCTTCTATTACACAAACTCCAAAATTCATGCCAAATTCAGGAACCACGAAAATTAAAAATGTTAATGACCTACCTTTCTGCTTTGAAATAAAAATTTAATCTAGGAAAAACATACCTTCCTTCAACCTAAACTATCTATTACCATATACTGTCTTAGTATGAATTAACTATTTCTTTAAAACTATTTTTCCACCTTTAATCCATCCTTAAATGATCTGTTTCCATATACTGTTTTTCCACAGCCCGTTAAAAATGCATTTTCAACTAAAAGTATATCTGAAAATAAAGCAATGAATAGAAAAGTATGCGGAACATAAAATAAAGCATCATTAGAATCATAGAACGGCCTGGTGGCTCACACCTATAATCCTAGCATTTTGGAACCTGAGGCAGGCGGATTGCTTGAGGCCAGGAGTTTCAGGCCAGTCTGAATAGGAGTGAGAGCTCATCTAAAAAAGCCAACGTGGTGGTACCTGGCTGTAGTCCCAGCTATTTGGGAAGCTGAGCAGGAGAAGCCTGTTAGGCCCAGATATGGAGGTTGGATCACACCAGTGAATTCCAGCCTAGGCAACAGAGCGAGACTCTGTCTCAAAAAAAGAAAGAAAGGCAAAGAAAAGATAAGAAAGGGAGGGAAGGAAAGGACAAAGAGGGAAGGAAGGAGGGAGGGAGTTAGAGAG
>CAUYQV010112096.1:0-35087 GCA_963574575.1 Galagoides demidoff
CCTGTGGTCCCAGCTACTTGGGAGGCGGAGGCAGGAGACTCGCTTGAGCCCAGGAGTTGGAGGTTGCTATGAGCTGTGATGCCACGGCACTCTACCCAGGGGGATAGCTTGAGGCTCTGTCTCAAAAAAAAAAAAAAAAAAAGGGACGTACCATCCTCAAGCTTAATAAATGATCCTAGTTCCTTTGTGGGACCAACAAAAACCATGTTTTGGCAGAGCGTAAGACACCATCTCATGAGAGATGTGTGTTTAAATGTCCTGAGAACTACGTAATGAGAAGATTTTTACTCTCTCTAGGGAGAGAAAATTATTATTTGCCACAGAAGTGTCCGTTTGCTGCTTGCACTCACATGCACTCTCCTATAGAGCATTGAGGTAGGGGGCAAGGAAGTTCCGCCTCAGCCTCCCAGCAGGCCATGGTGCCTGCCTACTTGGTGGGGTTCCCACTCATTCTATTTTTTTTTGAGACAGTGTCTCAATCAGTTGCCCTGGGGTTGAGTGCTCATAGCAACCTCCAACTCTTGGTCTTAAGCGATTCTCTTGCCTCAGCCTCTTGAGTAGCTGGAACTACAGGCGCCCGCTGCAATGCCTGGCTTTTTTTTTGGGGGGGGGGTTGTAGTTGTCGGTGTTGTTTGGCAGGCCCACGCTGGATTCGAACCGGCCAGCTTAGGTGTATGTGGCTGGTGCCTTAGTTGCTGAACTACAGGTGCCAAGCCCACTCATTCTATTTTTAGCACCTGGCAAAGGCTAATGTCTTGTGGGGTAGTGATACAAAATTCCCCCTTTAAGTGAACTTACTTAATCTAAAAAGTAAGGCAGCATAAATGGTAAATTGTAAACCGGTGAATTGTTAACAACCCAGGTGGTAGTCAAAACAATCAACACGCAATCACTTTGTGACTAAATGAAGTTTGGGAAATACTAGCATAAAGTTAATTAATGTAAACACACAAAAAATCTCTGATGCGATGTCCTTAGCTTCTGTTTTATCAGGGCGTGTGTGCAGGTTAGAATTTTTGTCGCTCTTGTGAGCTGCCCTTGCGTCATGAAGCCCAGTCTGAGAGCGATGCTGTGGCTTGGGAGGGCTGGCATCATTGGTGTGCACATCATCAGCTGCTCTCAGAGGCAATTACTCCCGTGGGTTCTGCCCTTTCTTTGTGCTGTCAGAACTGATGGAGGGAAGGCCTCGAGGGTACATTTAAACAGTTCCTCTCACGGCCCTCCTTGTTTTGCATCAAATCTCACCTCTGTAGACCTAGTGCTCCAGCCAGAGTGGACAGTGAATATACAAACAGCAAATAAGGTTACACAACTTGCTGGATACATTCTCCGCCCGATGTGAACACTAAAATGGAATATTACTCAGCCTTTCAAACATGTGAAATTCTGATACACACTGCAGTGTGGAAGAACCTTGAAAACATTATGCTAAGTGAAATAAGCCTGTCACAGAAGGACAGGCACCAAATGGTCCCAGGAGCAGGCAGAGTCACAGTGACATCAAGGAAAACAGTGATTGAGGGGGCTGGGACAGGGGGATAGTGTTTTATGGGTACAGAGTTCCAGTTTGGGAAGATGAGACCGTTCTAGAGATGGATGGTGGCAGTGGTTGCCAACAAAGTGGATGTACATAAGGCCACACTTAACAGTGTGGCTAAAATGCTGGATGCTATTACATATATTTTATCACAATTAAAAAAAAAAAAGTAGGTATGGAGCATGTTCTTTCCAGCCAGATTGCCTTGGCTTGCTGTGGTCCTGGCACAGGGAATGCCACTCCCTCTTCTCTCCGCTTGTCAGAGCTGTCAGTTCAAATGCCAGCTCTCTTCCCTCCTGCCCTGCCCCTCCCGGGCCCTACACTCCCCTTTGCCACCAAGCACCGCGGTACTTCATGTCTTCTGGGAACAGTGGGCCTCCTGACAGCCGCCTTCACAGAGAGCCTTCCCTCGTTCATTGCTCCGGCCTCATACACAGTGGGTATCGATGATCAAACAGCACATGGGTTTCCCTGTTTGACCAGGAAGCGCACCTGATGTTATCATTCTAGCATCCCTCTGTGCAGCCACTGCTGGCCTCCCTGGAAGCAGCAGCAGCTGAAATGCACATCTTCTGTCTGAGCTCTCCTCCAGATAGGCAGATAGGCGGGTTACCTCTCAGCCTGCACCAGAACTAAGCCTTAGTAAGCATAACATCTTCTCCGAATCCCTGCGTGTTCAGCCTGGTTAGAAGACAGAAAGGCTCTGGGCAGGTAGATGTGAAGGGAGGGGACCACCCAGGCTTCATAGGGGAGAAAATGGTGGCCTCAGACCCACTGGGGGAGGCTTTTTGTTGGTTCTTTTAAATGAACATGTGAGCTGGCAGGAACTTGGGGGCCATTTGGCCCAATCTCCTTGTTGTACAGCCCATAGAAGGTGGGGGAACTTCCCTAGTGGAGGAGATTCCCCCTCTTCTATCAAGTGGAGGGGCGAGAGCTCCGCATTTTTTTCTAGGCAGGTGTCAGGACACACTTGGAACATGGTGTTCATGCCTGGGCCCTGCTCTGCTCTTTGAGACAGATCCACAAGTAGACCAAGTTGGGAACCTTCTGGCACTGTGATTAGGTCCAAAAGCTTGTGATATGTGAGAGAATGCCTTGCCCAGTGGGAGCAGAGACACTGCCTTCAGGGCATGGCAGGCGGTGAAGCCCAGAAAGAGGCCTGTCTGTATGTCATCCTCACCTCCAGGCTGGCAGCTCTGAGTTCAGGGGTGTCCCCTGGTGGGGATCCAGGCAGGGAAGCGCAGGTGGCACACTCCTTACATCTCTGCTTCCTTTCTCTTTGTGCCTGCAGAATTTCAGAGGCAGGAAAGTGTCCGGTCGCAGCATAAAGGTATCCAGTTATATGACACCCCTTATGAACCTGAAGGCCAAAGTGTCGACTCGGACTCCGAGAACACCGTCAGCCCCAGACTGCGGGAGAGCAAGCTGCCCCAGGATGATGACAGGCCTGCTGATGAGTACGACCAGCCGTGGGAATGGAACCGGGTCACCATCCCAGCCCTGGCAGGTAAAGAACCTGTGGCCCTGCCCTCACCTTGAATGAAGGAGGCACATCCAGCAGTCCTAGACTGTGCTCAGCACCAGATACACAGCTTTGTTACATGATCTGCTTGGGCCATCCTTTTTCCTAGTACAGCAGGACCACTCAAAGATGATTTAAACCCCAGAGGGAAAGGAGGCCAAGCCGAGGAGAAATCCTGGGCCTGGCTTCCAGGGTCTGGGCTGCAATCTTCCCAGCCTTCAGGGACAGCCCAGAGTGCTCTTTGTCTGGCTGCCTTGGTCCTGCTAATGACAGTCCAGTTTTAAAGCCAAGATTTCAGGTTTTAGAGGGAACTGCATTAGAGAAAAAGAGAAAACCAGTCTGCGATGGAACCTGGCAGTCTCACCTGTTCCTGTGGGCTGAGCAAGACCTACATGGCTACAGGGCACTGTCCTCTGTCCCACTTTAGTGTGAGCCACTTGCAGGGCATAGGCAAGGGCCACATCCTTACTGCTCAGCCCCTCCCACAGGACTCCCCCCAACCCCATCCAGGAGCTCTTGAATAACTCAGGTACCACCTTCCTCCCTTCCCCTAAGAGTTTTTTCTAGAATCTGAGTATTCATTACTGGACCCAAACTCCTATCCCATGGCCCTGGTGGAAGGCAGTTTGGCCACGTGTCACAAGTCATGAGCATGCGCCCATACCCTTTGAGGATAATCCCACTCCTGAGAATCTGTGCCAAAGCCATGATCAGAAATTCAGAAAAGGCATCATTTATAGTTATGAATAACTGAGAGCCACCTGAATGCCCAGCAACAGAGATAAATGGATTTTTGTGTATCCATGTGGTAGGATATTGTGTAGCCACTAAAACGTAATGTTTAAAGTTTATAACAATCCAGGGAAATGCTTATGCTTAATGTTGAGAGGTAAAAAGCCAGATGCCAAAAAATTTATATGCGTCTAGGAGTTGAGGCATGTAAAAAGTGAGAGATTGAGTGACTAATTTAATTCTTACTATGATAAAGTTCATAAAGGGAGAGTGTTTAATTTGCTTAAAATTCACTTTGCTTGAGATCTCTTTCTTCATACTCAGTAGACCCTTCCTCCTTTTCTAGCCCCCAATAGGGAGGTCTCTGCCCTGCTTCCTCCCTGGGCCCCTCAATAATTACCATCCCAGCTGTTCCAGCACACACTACTCACATTCCTTGGACATAACATGCTTTATGAAAAACCTGATTTTTTTTTCCTAAAATGCTGTTCCCCTGCCTTATCTTATCTGGAAGAGCCCTGTGCCTCCCTTAAGGCCAGCTCAGTCATTGCCTTCCCAACAGTCCTCCTTGGCACACGGAGTCATGCACCCTACAGACTTCCTTGCTGCCTCTCTGGGCCTGCTGTGTTTCCTGTCACTGGTGGAACATTTCTCTCCTCATGTAACAGTTAGTTTTGGAAGTACTGAGGCACTGGTTTCCCTGCCCAACTGTGAGCTCCTCAAGGGCAGCCTGTCTGCTTATAACTGTGTCTCTGGCACCTGGTGGTGAGGGCCACACACCGGAGTCCTCCAAAGACAAGAACGGTAACCCCAGGTCTCTCCTGTGTGTTTTCCGCCCTCCCTTCACCCAGGGAAATCCAAGAATTGTCCCCTGGGCATTCTGATTAGGGGCTGTGCTTCCTCCAGGTGTGGAAGGAACTAGTGCCATCCAAGATCTTGTTCTTTGCAAACCCCAATCTGATTAAAGGGTCGGAGGGACTCACAGGGCAACCTCCCCAGACACCAGGGCCCGAGGCATGACATAGCACTGCAGGCAGGTGTGGGGCCTTGCCCTCTCTTAGACACCTGCAGGTCACTCAAGGGCTGTTGTTACCTTCGATGCTCTAGTCTAGTCTGGCATCAGCAGCATGGCTTCACCTGGGAGCTGGTTAGAAATGCAGGGTCACAGGTCCCATCCCAGACTCATGGAGTCAGAACCTCTTTTAACAAGATCCCCGAGTGGTTTGTGTATTTATTAAAATGAGAAGCACTTACCCTACAGGACATTATCTTTTCAGAGGCTCTCAGGCCAGAACTTGCCCATTTCTGCCCAAAGGTGGTTTCAGAATTTCTGTGAGTTTAATTGTTCGCAAAGAACCCTAAAGTCTAAGAGAAAACTATCTCAGAATAAGTTTCTGAGCCCACAGCTGTCCATTTTGTGTCACTGAGGCTTTGGTTTTGTGTCACTGAGTTGTTGTCACAGGTGTCACTATCAGTCTGACTTAGGTTCTTGATAGAAGACAGATGCAAAACCTTGTCCGTGTGTCTCATCCTGTCACTTAGCTATGTGTGTTCTGCTGCAGAGCAGATCTTGGCTTGGTTCTGGTCCCTGGGCCATAGGAGGAAGAGGAGGAGGCTGTCCCACTCAGGCTGAAGGGGTACAGTGGGCACCAGCCTTTCCCTCCTCTTGTCTGTGGATGAGAAACGCCCTTGCCGTTTCCTACCCCTCAATGGAAGTGGAGTGAGAAGTAATTGGCCACCTTTCAGTACTGAGGCCGAGTCTAAGCAGATTGATGGGATTGCTGAAGTGTTGTCACGGCCCCATTTGTAAACTTAAAAGCGTTAGCTACTCAGGAATGAAGGCGAGGTTTCCTGCCGGAGTCAGCGTTGTGTGTGTGCATGTGTGTGAGTGTGCAAGGGTGTGCATTCAGGCTTTACGAGTCACTGCTATGGCCAGGGAGTAGGGCAGTGGGGGTAGTGCGTAGCTGGGCCCCATGCTCGTCACAACACCTATTGGAAAACGCCTCATGCAGTTTTTCTCAGTTTTCAGGAGCGCCGTGTGGGAGTCCTGGAAGCCTGGGGTGTAGGATCCTCAGCTGAGGAAGGGCTGTGTGGGATGAAGTTGGCTGGGCAATATGGTTACCCTCTTCTTTGACCTCTTAAATGTGCTGATTCCACAGGTTTAGCCTGCCAAGGCAACCTGGGCTGGGGATTGGGTCATGGCTTTCAAATTCCTAAAGGGTGTGGAGAGTGGGGGGACCTCCCATGAGCAGAGCTGGGCTTGACAAGAGGGAGTCTCTGTTGCATGGCCCAGGAGCCTGGCAAGAACTTCAGTTAGACCTGAGTGTGTATAATGAGGTTCCCAGCACTAGCAGTTTGCAAGCAAAAGCTTCAGTGAAGCAGGACTGATGATGGAGGACGTGTCCTGGGTTGTGGGTCTATGGTCAGCTCCAGGGCTGCATCCATGCTTCAGAACCCCAGCATGCAGGTCAGAGATGGGGGAAGAGAGTTGCTGAGTTAGCTTGCTCCACAGATGAAGCAGAGTGCTATCCGGTGTTGTGTTTTTTGGCAACAGCCAGCATTTGTTCATTTATTTTGAGACAGAATCACACTCTGTTGCCCAGGCTAGAGTGCTGTGCTGCCAGCCTAACTCACAGCAACCTCAAACTCCTGGGCTCAAGCGATCCTCCTGCCTTAACCTCTAAAAGTGCTAGGATTACAGGCATGCGCCACCACACCTGGTCTCATTTATGGAAGTCAGCCCCTTCCCATCTTGTCAGGCTGGGGGCTGCAGCCTCGGGAAGTCTTGATTATCACCTCCCAGTTGCTGTAAAAACAGCTATTGCAGGGTGCAAGGTGGTTCCAGCTTCTTGGGAATGAAAGTCTTCCTTGGAGGTTGGTAGTGAGAAACCCCAGAAGATGGCCGGGCGGGCTGGCTCATGCCTGTAATCCTAGCACTCTGGGAGGCCGAGGCAGGTAGATTGCCTGAGCTCACAGGTTCGAGACCAGCCTGAGCAAGAGCAAGACCCCATCTCTAAAAATAACCGGGTGTTATGGCGGGTGCCTGTAATCCCAGCTACTTGTGAGGCTAAGGCAAGAGAATTGCTGGAGCCTAAGAGTTTGAGGTTGCTGTGAGCTATGACACCCTGACAGTCTACTCAAGGTGACAAAGTGAGACTTTGTCTCAAAAAAAAAGAGAGAGAGAGAGATGGCAGAAGAAGCTACCCAAAGAGCCCTGAATATCCATTGCCTGCTCTCCCTCCAGGAAACAAACCCCACCCACTGGTCAGATCCGGTCCCCAGGATAGATGCACAGTCTGGTTTTACCACTAGCTGTAGGGAGTGGCCACAGCAAGCTATTAGCCCCTTCCCACCTGGAAGAGACACCTGCTTTCCTGAGCTGACTGGACACTACTCCCAGCCTACTTTGAATCACCCCCAGAGATCTTTATAGCAACAAGTTTTGATGCCAGTGGGTCTAGAAATGGCTTTCCTACCCTGTCCCCTCCACACACACCCCAGGTGGAGCTGTAGGCCCAGATAAGGCCTGTGTGGCACTCCCTGCACAGCATAGGGAAGGGGACAAGGAGCCTCAGATGATGTCACACTGTCTTGGGGAAGGGGGCTGGTGCAGGTAGACGTGGCAAATCTGACTAGCACCCGGGCTTTGTGGCACAGATGGTGAGATATGGACAAGTGGAGCCTGCGTAGAAAATGGCCGTGTAGGGAGGGCTGAGGAGCCTGTAGAAACAGACCCGGGTGGTGCTGTCATGGATTTGGTGTCTTCCCTAAGGGGCCAGTGTAAGGACTAGGATTGAACTTGCCCTGTGAGCCTCAGTTTCCTCACCTGGGAAATGTGGTCACTAATCCCCCCTGTGGAGGATGAGGTTTACTGAGTCCAGGAGCAGAAAGTGCTGGGTCCTTACTGAGTACTGTATCAGGAAATGCTGGGTCCTTGGGCTTACTGAGCGCTTTCGGAGGGCATTGTCTCCTATATTCCTCACAACCCTGCTCTGGGAGGCTAGTTTCCTCCTTTCACAGGTAAGGAAACTGACATTACCTGTGAAAGGAGGAGCCAGGCTGCAAATCTGTGGGGTCCAACTCCAGAGCCCATGCCCTACCCTGGCCAGGTGTCTGGTCTCTTAATGATGACCAAGATGTGCGTGAGTACGGGTGGAGCTCTCGCCCTGCACACCCCCAGGCAGCATCACATCCCTTCATCTCCCACTGGTACCTTGTTACTCAGCCATGGGTTCCCACCTGGACTGGTTCCACTGAGAATTCTGCAGGAGAACAGGCTCTGGAACTTCATCCTAGATGAGGGGCCTGGCACATGCCCACAGATCAGTCATCCTCAGCTGCCACTCACACGAGAGGGGGTCACATGCCATTGACTCCTACTCCTTCTGTCCTTCTGGAGAAACTGGGACCCAGAGAGGTAAAAGATAGATACTACTGGAGAACCTCATGGCAGGACCAGGAGGCCATATGTGGAGGAGAGATTGGTGTTTCCTTTTAACCCAGTGAATAGAGCTAGTAGCTGTGTCTTTAATATTTTGCAATTTTACTGAGAAGACAGTAATCAGAGCACTTATTTGAGGAGCCAGACAGCAGGGCAGCAGGGGAGAGGGGTATGAAGGATACCTTCAATACTTTCTTTTTTTTTTTTTTTTTTGAGACAGTCTCAAGCTGTCACCCTGGATAGAGTGCTGTGGTGTCATAGCTCACAGCAACCTCCAGCTCAGGCTCAAGCAATCCTCTTGCCTCAGTCTTTCTATTTTTAGTAGAGATGGAGGTCTCGCTTTTGCTCAGGCTGGTCTTGAACTTCTAAGCTCAAGCAATCCACCTGCCTCTGCCTCCCAGAGTCTTAGGATTATAGATGTGAGCCACCGTACCTGGCCCTTCGATAATTTCTTATGAAACAATGTCATTTCATTTCTGACAGACATGACTCGGACGGTACACAGCATAGTCATTTGGAGTCCTTGTCTGTCTTCCCCTAGCTCTTTGGCGGGTTTCTCGGCCCTAGGAAGTTCAGAACAGTGTCTGGCATGGCAGGAATGGTGGGACAGCAAATATTCCCACTTTCACACACCAACTCCATCATTGACCAGCTTTGGGACCTCGGGCAGGCTGTTCAGTATCCCTAAGCCTTAGTTTACCCATCTGTAAACTGGGTTATCACAACTTTTAATCACACTGGCTCTCTGTGATGATCAATTAAAGCCAAAGATCTGGATAAAAAAACACTTTAAGCCCTAAAGCACAGGTCCTCAAACTTTTTAAACAGGGGGCCAGCTCACTGTCCCTCAGACCATTGGAGGGCCGGACTGCAGGCCCCAGGATGAGTTGGCTGCTAAGCAGGACAGGCAGCGGCGCAAAAACACCTGGCGGGCCGGATAAATGTCCTAGGCGGGCTGCATGTGGCCCACGGGCCATAGTTTGAGCATGCCTTCCCTAAAGGGTCATGCATATAAGAATTGTTATTGGTGTTCAGGGAGGGCTTGCTATATTAAATAAAATTAAATTTAATATAAATCAGTTCTGCATAAAAAGGTACTTAGTGGCCCCAGAGGACCCATTTACAGAGCTTATTCCCAGTTATGCCTGGTAGTGAGAAGCAGGGGTGGTGTAGGGAGTGACACTTCTGTAGGAAATCGTAC
The DNA here is from genome assembly GCA_963574575.1 of Galagoides demidoff. Lineage (NCBI taxonomy): Eukaryota > Metazoa > Chordata > Mammalia > Primates > Galagidae > Galagoides > Galagoides demidoff. Next base: position 9,434 of record CAUYQV010112096.1, read on the forward strand.
ACCCTAATTCCTGCAGCAGCTCGAACCATGAGTCTCCCAGTTTTTCCATTCTTTATTCAGTGCTTAAGGATTGGGCCATGGGTCCCCTATTTGTGAGAGGGTCCCCACCTCCTCTCTCCCCTCTGCCCCCTTCCCTGTTCTGGTTCTGCCAGGTGCGTGGATTGGTTGGTGTGCCTAGAACAGTCTCAAACTGGAGGGAGTATTAAACAGATTGCTTGGTCCCACCCCAGAGTGCCTGATGCAGGGGGTCCAGGTATGAGGCATGAAAATGTGCATTTTATAACAAGTTCCAGGTGGTGCTGATAGCTGCTGGTCTAGGGATTCTACTTTGAGAACCTAGAGCTTACTGGGTATTGTGCTATGTATTAGCTGTTGAGAGTAGAGTTAGAGAGGGGATGTCACCTTCTTCAGGAAGTCTTTGACATGACAGTTCCTTCCCTACCCTCATCCCAGGTCGGAGCCCTTTCTCTGTGCTCCTATACTTGCTTTGTTCTGGAGCAGCTGGATACACACTTGTCAGTCAGTTTGTGGATTGCTATTGGTATAGTGTTCACCCCTTAGCCAGTTTCCTTCTTGAGTTTTAACACCTTCAAAGACTCATTAAGTGAAGCTGAAGGACAGAAAAAGGGAAAGGTCCCAGGTATGTCTGTTCCCTAAACAATCGAGAATCATGTCTGAGCCAGCTCAATTGGCTAATTTAAAATAATACTGTTGGAAGGGGGGGGGCAGGAAATTAACATTTATTGAGCAATAATTGGGAACCTGGCATGGGTTAACCCTGGAAAGCCCTGCGAGGCTGAGAGTTGCTTTGTTGTCATCACACAGATGACAATTCCAAGGCTCAGAGAAGGTGAGCAGCTTTCATGCAGTCACACAGCAGTGAACTTGGGTCAGTCTGACTGTAAAGCTCTTTCCACTGCTGCACTGAGTGTGTAAAGGGTCAGTTCCCATTACCTTGTACTGGTGTAAGGGGTGGCTTGGGTTTTGGCTAAGGCAGAAACAGTTGCACCTGCTCCGTGTTGCCCTCATAACCTGTCACTATCCCCCTCAAATGCACACGCTCTGAAGCTGGTAAGGTCCCCACCCCACTGTGTGTAATGACATTATTCCAACTTGTATTCCCACTGAGCTATGACTCATCCTCTGTGCTTAGAATAAACAGGCCCAGCCTTTGCAGAGGGTTCCTCAGAGAATCTTAAACCTGGCCGCCATCTGTCGGACCCCGCCGAATGCCACCTCCTCACAACTGGCGACCTCGGGCTTCCATGATGCTTCCTGTCCCCTGCATAGCCTCCCAGAATGCCTTGGGCCTGTGAGGAAATTAACAATTATGTTTGTACCCAGAGCTTTTTGCAATGTAATGAGTAACAGTTGTAATTAATGTTTAACACGTGTGAACAGCAGGTCTGCCCAGAAAGGGGGGGGCGGTTCAATGACAGAACTGAGATCCCTTGCCTCCTTTGGCTAATATGTTACTGAAGGACAGGTTTTTCCAGTTGGTTTTTCTATTTGACATATGAATGAATTCATTTAGTGACCTAAAAAAAAGCTGGGGGGGGGGGCGGCGGGAATCAGTATTTAATAGCTTTGGTTCATCTGCTAGTTATAGTGATAGGCCAGTTCCTTGGAATGCTTTTGTCTCCTGTGTGGAAAAAAACAGAAGATTTGACAGAACATCTTTGCTCTTCTGTTTGGCAATTCAGAGATCTTCATGTGGATGGAGATTTTCAAGCTCCATGAAGGCAGAGAGCCTGCCCATCTTAATCACACCTGGGTCCCCACCGGGATCTGTGCCTGGCATATTACAAGCGCTCAAATATTTGCTAAATTATTGAAGAAATCAGGTCTCAGGAAAACCAACCCTGAATTCTGTTAGGGGCACTAAAATACCCAGATAATCATGTGGCCTGCTTGCATGGGAATGGTTTGTTTTCTTATTCTTTTATGCTGCCTGCCTGTCTCCCCTCCACATGAGGCAGAAGAGACCCCAGGGAGAGCATCAGATCTGAGGACATTTCTGAGCAGCTATTGACTGTGATGGTTGCCACCTCTGGTCTGAACTGCCAGGTGACAAGCAGGAAGTGTGTACCTGCCTGTCTGAATGTGAATCCAGATGCCACCCTAGACGGTGGGATGACTGGTGAGCCAGTGTGTGGCAGGAGCCCCATGGGACCTATGTTTGTGGCCAGCACCTAGCTTGTCCCCTCCTGGCTCCTTGCCTCCCCACTTCCATCTGCAGTGAGCATGAACAGAAACATACATACACGGCTGGGCTGGGGCTTTAGGGTCTCATGGACAAGGAGACTCATTTCTACAAATGCCCAGCCTGCTCCATACAAGTCCTCAGGTTTATAGATGGGGGAAAGTCACTCTCCCAGACTCTAGGATTCTAAATGAGTTCTGTGAGTGTCTGCAGGTGAAAGTGTCACAAGACACACTACATTCCATGCGTATAGGTTCCAGGTACGCCTGACAGGTGACCCTGGCTCAGAACTCAGGAGCTCACTCAGGTGCTGGGGCCGAGGGAGTCTGGATTTAAAGCCTAGTGCTGCCACTTATTTGCAGGATAATCTGTAAGGTGGGACTGGCACTAACTAGGCACCAGGAAAGGGGGGCACAGTGAGTGCTCAGTAGATGCATCACTGTTGCTACTCCTGTTTGTGAGGATGCATCACACTATAGGTGGGATTTATGCTGAACTTCATGGGGGCTTCTAAGATTCAAGTCTAAGTTCAAGTCTAGCTATAGATTTGGGGCAAGTCAGTTCCTTTGCCAGACCTCTATTACTTATCTGTAAAGTGAGTTATGATGGTAAAGATGACTTGCTGTGGCTAGTAGAGGCCTCTGTGTTTGGGTTATTTCATCATCTTAACCAGGCTTTGTCCTTCAATTTCCAGGAGCCAAGCAGCAGCCCTTGGGAGGAGTGGTGTCTTTGCACCCAGTCGTTGTGTCCGTGTTTCCTCAGAGGAGTCACAAATTAGAGGATCTCAGCATATCCCCTTCTGCCAGACCCGCCTTCCCCATCCATCCCAGGCTTGGACATGCATGCACAGTATTCCTGGAACCCGGGCAGCATCCCAGCATCTGTCTCATAGCCTTCCCACTAGCCGCCTCCCCTCACAATGGGGACCTCTGTTCTCAGGCACCTCCCACACTGAGTGTCAGTGCAGTGCCCTGGGGCTTGTATGTGTCTGTGAGGTGAACACAGAGTCTCTTGTTGGTAATCCCGGAAACCCAAACCAAACATTTGCTGAGCCACCTGTTGTCTTACAGCCTTCCTGGAAGGAGAGCTGACACTCACCAGACAGGCGCAGTAGAGGGGTGCGCAAGGCCTGCCTGCTCTTGAACTGGAGGTAATAAGGGACCTCACCTTCTCCATCTGTAAAATGGAGATTCTAATACGTGTCTCTCTGTGTGTTGGTGAGAGTCTGCTGAGATCACCTAGTGCATTGGCTGAAGCAGCAGAGGCCTGTTGTCATGGGAACAATTCAGTCATCTACAAGTATTTGTGCATTGCTGTAAAAGTTTATGGCATTTTCATAGGAGATTCATGCAATTCACCCCTAGCTCCGAAAACAAGGCACAGTCCCCATCCTGTGCCCAGAGCAGCCCCTCTGTGGCCTATATCCCCACCTGCACCCACCTTTCCCCACAGATACCCTCAGCCTGGGGTTGGCAGTGTGCAGGAATCCCTCCAAAGACTGCCAGAAAGTCCTCGGGTGCCTTTTCTCTGCCTTTATGCCCTTGTTTTCTCAGAGTAATAGGACATCCATGAACAAACACCAGGCCCGGAACAGTCCCCAGGCCTGTCCTGTCAGCCCCATATACACTTTACAGACACAGCCCGTGTTCATTTCCGGCTCATCCACTGCAAGGCTCAAGAAGTCTCTGGCAGCTGAGAGTTCCTTGCAAGTCAGTCTGTGCACAGGGTCTTGGTTTTAATTGTTCTAAGTCCCACTGCCTCTGCTGAATGGAAAACTGGGAGGGTCGTAGACTTCAGGCCAGAAAGGAGCAGCCAGTCTGAACTTAGAGAACCGTGCTGGTCTTGCCTGGGCCCAAGGCTTCACTCTGGTCAGTAGTGAGGACAAGAGGAGGTCTGGCAGACTGTCATTGGCTCTTCTGTCCCTGTGCCTCCCTGAGGCCACCCAGGGTTGGAATGCCAAAGCAGAGGGCTCAAGACTTATGGCCCACCTGCCTTGAAGCCTGCTGCTGTTAGCTTAGGCAATTCACCTGACCGCATCAGCTCTCTTTTGTAAAACTGTGGGCAGTAATAGCACCGACTTCATAGGTTTGCTGTGACGATTAGAGGACAATGGGAACTCACGTCCTCCACAGTGCCTGCCTGTGCACAGGAAGCACTATATAAACATTTAGCAATTTCACAACTGTTTTAAAATAATTTGAGGGTGGAGTTCAGCTCCTAAGTTCCTTTCTTGATTGTTTGAATAGGGACTGTATGGTCCTGCCGAGCTAGGTGGAAATTCTTTTGTCCAACAGATAGTGAGAATCCACTATACATCAGGCACTGTTCTAGGCATTGGGGATTCAATCTTGAACAAAACAGAAGAAAATGTCCTTTCCTCGGAGCCTCCAACAGTTATCGCAGCAGGAGTTGGTGAGGAAAAGGGTGGTTTCTGATACCAGGCATTTATACTTTTGAATATATGAAAGGGGAGGGGAGTGTTCTGAGCTGGTTTTGACTTTGGGGAGGGGTCTCCTTACAGGGGGCCTGCCTGGACCTTGCTTTGTTACTTTCCACCTCTGTAATCCTTCAGTTGTAGGTATTGCCAAATGAGGCAGCTAAGACTCAGAAGCTTAAGGAACATGCCCAAAGTCACACACTTGGCAGAGGCAGAATTCAAACCCAGGTCTTCCTGACTCCTAAGCCCACACCCTTTCCATGAGGCAGCACCACTGCTGTTCCTCTATTCCCTAGCTGTGTTTCGGCCCATGGGCCATTCACTTACTGGAGCCACAACATGACATGGGAGGTCTCCAGAGACTGAGGCACATGGCACCCATCTCTGCAGCGTGTCTGTCAGTTCTGAGAAGATGCCTGCATTACCTCACTGTTATCGAGGCCAGTGTCACAGAGGACAGTGATGTAGACAAGGTACTTTGGAGCTCAGAGGGGGAGAAAGGGATTCCATAGAGGAGGGGGAATCAGAGGCAAAACTTACCCCAGGAGGTAGTTTTATTGCTGAGCTTTGGAAAATAGCTGAGATTTTTGCAGACAGAAATAGTGAAGAAAACGTTTCTAGAGGGTAGACATGGCCATGGTAAAGGCAGATGATGGATTTGGGGACTGCGCATTCTTTGTGACTAGAACCAAAGGGTGGGTGTGGAACCCAGGGGGTTTATGGGGAAGGTATGTCTGAAAGATTGCTTTGGAGCCACTGAAGACCTTGAGTAACAGAGTGAGTTTACCTTTTGTCTTGGGGCACTAGGGAGCCAGTGAGTGTTTGCAAGCCCAGGAGAACTGCTTTACAAGGAGGTTGCTCTGTACAGTGGACAGGAAGGAAATGGACCCTGAAGGAACACATTTATTTGACCTGAACAAACATTTTCTAATTCTAAGTACCTTTTCTATGCAAGGTATTGTAGTGAGTTTAGGGGCAGACAAGAAATCCTGAGGGTTGTGAGCCACCAAGGAGAAGTTAGTTCTCTGCAGGTGGGATCAGGGGAAGCTTTGTGGAGGAGCCAGCATTCAGATAGAAGCAGAAGGGCATTTATTTATTCCAGCCCCAGATGTGGAAAGTGGGCTGCAGGGGGGGGAGAAGGAATGAGACCCAGCTCTTGCCAGCCCAGCTGGAGGCTGTTCTGGTAGGAAAGGAAGGTTTGTGGGTCAACAGACCTGCTTTTTTTTTTTTTTTTTTTTTTTTTAAGAGACAGAGTCTCACTTTGTCACCCTCGGTAGAGTGCTGTGGCGTCACAGCTTATAGCAACCTCCAGCTCTTGGGCGTAGGTGATCTCTTGCCTCATCTTCCCGAGTAGCTAGGACCACAGGTGCCTGCTACAACGCCCGGCTGTTTTTTGCTGGAGTTTGGCCGGGGCTGGGTTTGAACCTGCCATCCTCAGTATATGGAGCCGGCGCCCTACTCACTGAGCCACAGGTGCTGCCAACAGACCTGCTATTTAGCTTTGAGACCTGGAGTTCTTCCTGACCCTCCCTCTGGACCTCCGTTCCTCACCCATTACTCACATGGCAGAGTTATTTGGGTGATTAGAGCTAATGTAGGTGCCATTGTCTGGTTGATAGTGACCATACCTCAGGACTGCTTGGTATGAAATCTGTAACAAAGCAGAAGGGATCACCAGCTGCAGAGGCCAATCCAGATGGGAGAACCAGGCAGGGCAACCTCCCTGACAACAGGGGTGCTTGACCTGGGTCTTAAAGGATGAGTCCTGTTACTGGACCAGATGTTTGGGGAGAGAGATTTGGGTTGAGCCAAAAGGTGACTGCTGGCTGAGCCCTAGAGTACATTAAACAGACCACCTCTCCCAACTCTACCAGGGCTCTGGAACTGTCATCAGAACCAATCAGAAGGGCTCCCTGGACCTCATCCCACCCAGCTTAGTCTCACTTCTCTCCAGCAGGGTTCTGACTTCCATTTTTAATTGCTATAGGTGGAATTAATTAGGTTCTGTCATTCTAATGACTCACGAGGGTAGCATATTTTTTTCTCTAAATGCAGATAGTCTTTGGAGGAATTGTCTTTATCTTTTGTAGAAAAATCACTAAATTAAAAAAACTGCCACGTTAAATTGTAGATTAAAGGGAAACTTAAAGTCAGAAGGAATGAAAGCAGTCATGTTTGGAGCTTTTGTTCTTAAAATTTTTTCTTTTGCTGCCGAAGCACCACACTTGGAGTTCATGTATTTGTATTTTAGGTGAAATGATTTGCCTAATTAAATCTGTCATTCATCACCACCTGTTCTCTCTAAAATATGTGGCTATATTATTAAGCTTGCCAGTGAACATATAAATTAATTCATTGGGGAATTACAGTGTTGACTAGGACGTTATTAGGTTTTATCCAATTTATCTGGTATGAAAACTGATATTTTCCCCAGTAAAGCAAAACAGCAGCTCATTAAGTTTCTTCATTTAATCCCTCACTGAGCCCCAGTTATGTTGAAGGTATTATGCTAGGCATGGGGGCAGGGCACTTACTATACAGCCCCTGCCCTCTGGGGGCTCCCAGAAAAAGAAGCTGGTGAGGGAGGTGCCGTGGTCTAAGATCAAGGTGAGTCTTGGGAGGCTTTCTAGAAGTGTAACCCTAGAGAGTTAGAATCAGCCAGGGGAAGCGGTTGGTGAGAACTGAGGTTGGATGGGCAGCCAGATCTGGAAGAGCCTCCTACGTTGTGTTGAAGAGCTTGGGTTTCTTCCTCAATCCGTGTTCTGTGGTCTATGCCTCTCTTTTTTTAGAGTAGGGATCTCTCTGTTGCCCAGACTGGAGTGCTGTGGCTAGTCACAGGCAGGTATGATCATTCTCGTAGCTCACTGCAGCCTCAAACTCTGGGTGTCAAGCAATCCTCCCACCCCAGCCTCCTGCATAACTGGGGCTATAGATGTGGGCCTCTGTGCCTGGCGGATCTGTGCTTCTCTGCTCACCTTCTGTGGCAGGAGGTGTGTTACGGGATTTTATATTGGCAGAGAGCCTCCATAGCCAGTGGAGACCCAGGATGTTGGGGTAAAAGTGACTTAACAGTTCATCTGATCCTTCCCTCTCCTGAGCCCATGGCAAAACTAAGCCTGAAACCGCCTCTCTAGCCTGGGCCCCTTCCCACGCCAGGCAGATGTCCTTCCCTCCCTGCAGGTATTTATTCAGCCCTTCTGAGAGGCCTGCCTGCCCCACTGCTCTCTTCATGGCACTTGTCATCAGCTGGTTGATATGCTGACTGATTTATGGCCTGTATCTCCTCTCTGGGACCCTGAGCTCCATAGGTGGGGATTTTTTTTTATTTGAGACAGAGTTTCACTGTGTCACCCTTGGTAGAGTGCCATAGCATCACAGCTTACAGCAACCTCAAACTCTTGGGCTAAATGATTCTCTTGCCTCAGCCTCCCAAGTAGCTGGGACTACAGGCACCCACCACAACAGTGAGCTATTTGTAGAGACGAGGTCTCATTCTGGCTCTGGCTGATCTCGAGCCTGTGAGCTCAGGCAGTCCACCCATCTTAGCCTCCCACAGTGCTAGGATTTATAGGTGTGAGCCACCGTGCCTGACTTTAGGCAAGGATTTTTGTCTATTGTGCTCATCACTGTCTCCCCAGCCTTGAATTGTGCCTGGCCTATTGAATGAGTGGTTTGGAATGTCACAGGTGGATGGACTGCCTGCCCAACCTCACCATAGGGTGGACAAGCAAGGCATGTGCTCTGCACAGCCATAGAGTAGGCGAGTCTCATATCTGTGGCCCTCCATTAGCAAGAGCCTCCTCTCCTACTGCTTTCTGTAGTGCTTGATGGAGAAGGTGTCTCAGAGGGACAGAAGTGCCACGCAGTTCCTGATGGAGGAGATGGCTCAGTGGCTGAGACATAGAACAGATTCATCTACATTCTTCAGTCCCAGCAGATGGTACATTGCTCCCGTCAGGGCTGGGGTTTCCCGTAAACACAGAGGTTGGTGGTAGTGTGTCTGGTGGGGACCATCTCACCAGGGTTGGAGGATGGCTCACCACATTCATGCTTGCTGGTTTGAAGAGAGATTCCTGCCATTGTGTGGCTCAGCCGAGGATGTGTGCTCCTGGCCTGCAGCTGCGCTCAGGCTTGGCCTACAGGCCCTGGCCGGGTTTACTCACACTCTGGTGTGCTCAGTCCTTGGATGTATCCTCTCACCTGTTGCGCACAATGTCCTGGTGAAGTAGGAAATGGAGGCTCAGAGAGGTGGAGTAACTTAGCCAAGCCACACAGCATGGCAAGGCAGGCTTAGCAGAGTTTGGGAGCTCACATGACATGCCTAGTGCCTTGTCTGCATTAAGCAGATGTGATGATAATAATAAAAGTAAATATGTATAATAACACCGAGCACAAACTACATGCCCGGCACTCTGCTAAGATCTGTATGCGCACCACCTGGTTGAATCCACATGCGGTGGGTGCTATCTTTATCCATATTTTTCAGAGGTAACTGATGCTCAGAGAAGTAACTTGCAAGGTGGAACACCTGGTCTCCAGAAACCCTCTGCCAACTCCAATTTCACTTCATTATTTTCTGTTCTTTGCGGGGTGTCTCCAGAGTCCTGCCTCAAGGGGCATCCTCCCCAAGTCTGTGGGGTTGAACAGTGCCCCTACGGCCCAGGGAGAGAGGGTGTGGGAGGGCCTGTCCTGTACTGTGTGCTTCTCCAGCCTCGCCAGAGGGCTGAGTCCAGGACAGGGCAGGTGGTGGCAGGGCCAGAGCAGGGGTCTGCATGAAGAGGGACAGACTGAGGGATGTGCATGGTCCCCAGGTGGATTTCGGGGTGGGGGGTATCCCAGGAGAGGGGCAGGTGTGGCTGGTATGGGCTTAGGTGGGGTGGAGCAACTGTCTCTTCTGAAAACTGTGCAGAGGACAGAACGCCTCCCGGGAGTGCCATGCCGCACTTGTTGGAGGTTGCAGAGTGATTCTTGTGCAGGGAGATGAGGGAGCACAGTGGCCTCTGCAAAGCCAGCCAGCCCCTCAAATGCACCATCTGGCTTTGACAGCACTTTAATGTGTTGTGTTAGGAAGCCAAAATCTTTTGAGCCGTGTTCTTTCATCGCCTGAAACTGTTCTGTTTACAGATTTTGAAGTACCAACCAGAACAGTTGAATGTTACCCCTGCTGGGCACCTCCAGTGACTCCCAGAGCTGAGCCCTGGGTAACTGAACACTTTCTCTCTCTCCCCACAGCCCAGTTTAACGGCAACGAAAAGCGGCAGTCATCCCCCTCGCCTTCCCGGGACCGGCGGCGCCAGCTTCGTGCTCCTGGTGGAGGCTTCAAGCCCATAAAACATGGGAGCCCTGAGTTCTGTGGGATCCTGGGAGAAAGAGTGGATCCTGCCGTCCCCCTGGAGAAGCAAATGTAAGTTCTAAGGAAGCAGAGCCCAACCTGAACTCCCAGGTCACCTAGTCATTTCTTTACATCTTTTAAAAATTTACACTGAAGGCCTGGCACAGTGGCTCACCCTATAATCCTAGCACTCTGGGAGGCGAAGGCAAGTGGATTACCTGAGCTCATGAGTTCAAGACCAGCCTGAGCCAGAACAAGACTTTGTCTCTAAAAAATACTGGGTGTTATGACAGGCACCTATAATCTCAGCTACTGGGGAGGCTGAGGCAAGAGAATCACTTGAGCCAAGAGTTTGAGGTTACTGTGAGCTGTGATGTCATGGCACTATACCCAGGCTAACAAAATGAAACTGTCTCAAAAAAAAACAAAAAAACATACTGACAGAATGTCAGTACTCCAGGGGACTTTGAATCTGACTCTGACTCTGCCCTTGTGCACAGACAGGCAGGCTGAGTCACGGGGAAGGTCAAGGCTGCCATCAGGTCAGTGGCAGGCCCAGGTTAGGATGCACCCCTCTCTCCCAGCCCCAAGCTTGTCCTCTGCATGCCACATGCACCCTCACCTTCAATAGCCGGAGAAGGGACTGCAAAATCATCTGCCTGGTCCACCCCTCATTGTTACATTCTCATTTCTCATTTCATTGTGCAACAAATGAGTTCTTGAACTGAATCCTAATCCTTACGCGTAGAACTGAGTGTAAATTAGACTAATTTTCTGGACACCGTGACGTTCTTGCTCCACATCTGTTCGATATTAGGTGGGCAAGGCCTCACTACTCTTGATTTGGGTTTTCTGAGGCCTTTGCCCAGGATGTGCCAGCTCCTGCCTGTTCTCTGCCCCTTTCCCTCCTGGCTGTCTCCAGCACTGTGTTGGCCCTTACTGCCTCTCGCCTCCTGCTCTACCAGGTCCTCCCTGTGTGCAGGTCCCTGCCTAGGTCTGAAACTGTCAGTGGCTCCCCATTACCTCCAGGATAAAATCTCTGAACTGCCCCCAAACTGCTTTTGCTAACCATGCCACCCCTAGACTAGAGCAAGCAGCTGCTGGCACCTTCAGGTGTGACATGCTAGCCAAGCGAATGTGCCTAACCACATCGCATAGGTAAGGAAATCAGGGCCCAGGAAGCGGCAGAGCCCTTGCAGCCCACCTCAGTACACCTGGCAACCCAGATCCTGCACCTCCTTTCCTCTTTCTCTTCCATTATCCCCACCCTTAGCACAGGTCTGGCCCAGAGTAAGCGCCGCGTAAGGGCAAGAGATTTGGTCATGGCGAATGCAATTGGTGAGTCCTTCTCCTGCTGTGCTGTGTTGGTCTAGGCACCGAGGGATTCTGTCCGCACCATCCCTCATGGGAAATGTTCGCTGTCTATGCAGGATGTAGCGTTTTCTGAGTGACGCCACTGCCTGTTTAAACATGTGCTGTCATCTCGGGAGGCTGCAGCCTCCTTTGTGATGCCCACTCCTGCCGTACAGAGCATTCCCACCCGGCATTGTTAGTCATCCTTACCACCACGCAGGCTAGGGGGCAGGTTTTGCTTATTTATAATCAGACCATATGCTGTTAATCCAAGTATGATCTAGAGATGCCTGCCTGCTATTCAGTGTGCATCCTGACCAGCAGTGGCCAGGTCTGCCTGGGCTCAGCCGGGGCCCACCCTACCCCACCTCAACCACCTTTAGGGCTGAGGCTGGGCTCTCTTTTCCTTTCCCATTCCCACCCAATAGGGGTCCCAGCCAAGTCCACAGTCACAACTGACTTTTCCTCCCCCATCATATCATCTCCCCAGCGTTATCCTGGCCTTCCAGAGCCCTGGTCCAAAAGTATGATTAGGTCAAATCTCACTTTGAGTGGAGCCTAGTGACCCAGGCAGAGAGGATCACCTAATCCCCACCCCACCTGATGCTGCTTCAGAGTTCAGGAAGCCCCTTGGAGTCTGCTGCTCTCCTTCGCCTTAGCCCAAGGGGAGGTGGGGAAGCAGGGGTGTGCCCCATGTTGTGTGGGGTGACTGAGAATCAAGAATCAATGAGCACATGTGTGCTTGGGTACCCTTACCACCTGCCTCCCTCCTGGGATGGCGGAAAGGCCATTCTGGTGCTCAGGGACTGTCCCTTGCTTGCTAGAGGCAATCCACCACCACACCCACCCCGAACCTTACCATCAGCTTACAAGCATGTTCCAGTGGCAGACTTTGCCCAAGTAAATAAAATAACCTTGGCCTGACATCCTTCTCTAGGTACTTTCCCCTGTTGAGGATAAAGGCTTCATGAGGGTAGGAGTTCACCTAGTTGACTGCCTCCCCTGTGCCCAGAACAGAGCCTGGCACATAACGGCTGCCCAATCAGTAGCTATTTGATGAAGGAACAAAGTCTCCCAAGAGCTTTTGGCACTGGTCCCCTCTCCATCGCCTTCCTTTCTCTCTCAACCCCCACCTCCAGCTCTACTCCTCTGCTGGGTCCCAGCTGACCCCTCTGCTCTGCGTGGCAGTCAGCACAAGTGACTGTGCCCTCCTTCAGGACTCTGTGCTTCTAGTTTTCTGCCTGGCTCCCTGGCCACTCCTGGCTCCTCTCCTGGCTTCTCGCCTCTGCTTGACCTGAAGGCTCCACTTTCCGGGGCTCAGGTTCCAACTGTGTGCTCTCCCTGGTCTTCCCCCCTGCTCCTGGGGTGACTCGTGGATACACAGCCCTGGCCCACACCCATCCCAGGACTTCTGAGCCCTCTGTCCTGCTGCTTTCCTGGCCTCTCCGCATAACTGACAAGTAAGCATCTCAGGCTCAGTGTGTTCAGAGCTGGGCTCCTGATCTCCTGGGAACTTGTTCCTTGCTCAGCTTCTCCATCTCCTTACATGATATCACATCTAGCCAGTTATGGCTTAGAAGTGCCAGCTCTCCAGAATCCATTCATTGCCCACCCTGCAGCTACTTCCCATCTGAGTCTATACAGTAGCCAGCTAACTTCTCACTCTGGCCTCTCCTCAGTTTATCTTCTGTATGATCTTTTAGAACATGTAATATTTCTTAAGACTGTCTGGTTCACTATGTGTATGTGACTTAATTAAAAAAAAAAAAAAAGACTCTCTGGTCCAAGCTTTTCTCCTTAGCCTTAAGGCCTCAGGCAACTGGCCCCACCTCCTGCTTCACCCCCATCCCATACCACAGCCCCAGTCACAATGCTCAGGCCATTTTTACCACCTTTCTGCTATGTAGACACCTCAAGTGCATTCCTACCTCAGGACCTTTGCACATGCTATTTCCCCTGCAGAAGTTTTTTCTTTGGTCTCCACATGACTGGCTCCTTCTCACAATACAAGGTCTCAGGACAACTGTTGTCTCCTCAGGGCCTCTCCTGACCATTCATTCCTGAGTCAGCATGTCTTCTAACCCCAGTCACTACCTTATTGCTACCTCAATCTTCCTACATGGCACTTGGTGTTATCTGAAATCCTTTTCTTTCTGTTGACTCTTCTCCCTGCATCAGCCCCATGAGATCAGGATGTGGTGAGTGGTGAGTAAATATTAGATGAGCAGCAATGGTTGATCCTCCTTAATCCCCTGGTTCTGACCTGACTGCCCAGCTCCACAGGGTGGAGCACAGCCCCAAGATGGCCCCCTGCCTGGATTCTCTTTTCAGTCCAGTCAAGGCTTATTCAGGCCCAACAGCTGGCCCCAGCCTCAGCCCCAGCCCCAACAGGACCACCCAGACCCAGCTTGACTTCTGGTCTACAGCCTCCACTGACGGGCTATGCTGTGCTAGCCTGGCTCCCTGGTCCAGTGCCCTTTGCCTTCCTCCCCTTTGATCCTCGACCCCGAGTCCCCTGCCTTTCTCTCTGCATGGAGCAGCTGGGGAAGCTTATCCTGTTTACCACCAGGGATTACTTCTAACGAGGATCCAGTGGCCCCTGAGGCCTGCCTGCCGCTGCCTCTGTGAGCCAGGCTTGCTCCTGTGCTCAGGAAGGGGCAGGTGGTGGACAGCACCTCCCCAGAGACCACTTTCAGGCCTGTCCCCCAGGACAGCTCAGCTTCAAGTGTCTGGAACTTGTTTTCCTAATAAAACGTTTTTGTCAGCTCACTGGGAGTGTGTTACACAGAGAAGTCTCCCGGCGGACAATCTTACCAAATCTGTTAACTCTTGTTTCTGAAATCAGCTCTTTGTCTCTCCCAGTCACAGCCACATATCATTCCTAAAGGGTAATGTGGCCTTTTGTGTCACTGGAAATGTTTTAATTGTGGCAGTCATGCACACACACACACACCCCATCTTCACATCCTTCTTTATGGATTTAACCTTAGACAGGAAGGCCATCCACAGGGGGCATGCTCCCCACCTCCTCCCTCAGCGGGCCTTCCCTCCAGGTGACTAGCTCCACGGCTACCTCCTGGACAGTCTGCCACTCACAGTCCCATTTAGTAGGGACACTCACATCTACTCTCTAGTCCTTGGTTTTCTAAAGTTGACTTTTTTTTTCCAGAGTTATAATTTTGTCAGGACCACTGCTGCTGACTGTCGACAGCACTGCCTCACAGGTGGCAGGATGCCCACAGGAACAGGCCATGTGGGTTTTCTCCTAAGCAGAATGTCAGTGTCAGGCTATCCGAGGCATTGTTTGCAGGGCACTACCAGGACACAGCCCCACTTGCACATGGAAATTTAAAATGCAGCCCGTGAATGGGCAGGAGCCTGCAATCATTATAGGTGGGGATGTCACCCACGGTGCTCTGCAGGGGCAGTCTCCCTCTGCTGATACTCACAGCTGCCATTTGTTGAGAGCTGCCCTACACCAGGCCCTGCATGAACCCTTGCTGTGGGTCCTCTGGTTCCAGCCTTCCAGCCTGAAGAGGTGCTGGTATGATTGATCTTCACTTTCTAGAGAGCCGAGTCTCAGCCCTGTCAGTGGCTTGCCCGGATCCACAGCTGTGCTTGTGCGGACGAGGCGCTCTCCAGCCGCTGCACTTCCCGGCGCCTCTGCGTCTCTTCATGGCCCCCAGTCTCTCCTCACCCCGCTGACCCCACCCCTCAGACACCAAACTGTAGGCAGACATGCGTTTTCTCTGAGTTGCGCACTCTGCTTTTCCAGTCAGGAAAATTAGGTTGCTGTTTCCTCCTGTGGTGGGGGCAAGGGCCTTAGTGGGGCTTCCCACACTGCATCCCCCCTTCTGGTGTGCGTAGTGTCTGGGAGCAGCAAGGCCGGTGTCCACGCAGGGCCAGAGCCACCTCCTGCTCAGGAGCATGGTACAGCCACCTCACTCCTCTGCCCACTGTCCCCTGCCCCGCACATGTCAGGGTCAGCGTGGCCCTCTTGCCAGCACCCTCTGATGGGTATTCTATTCAGGACAGAAAAAGGCCTCTGGCCCAGCCAGCCTGAGGACCTTTTGCCCACCTCTCCCCCTTACTGTCTCACTCCTGTTTCCAGAACACTCCAGGCAACCTCCTGCCCCTGGCCCTGGCCTTTGCCACCCTCCTCCTGCCAGGAAGCTCCTATCCAAGTTTCTCCCTCTGGGGCTGCCTCCCTGGCCTCCTATGGGTCTGTGCTGAAATGTCACTCTCTCTGCAAAGCTTCCCTGCCTGAAATAGCAGTCCCCCCATAACCCTCTGAACCCCCAAATGACCTGCATCATTTCGTTTCCATAGCACCTGTCCCTGCGCCATATGCTCTGTGCTCGCTTGAATGTCTGTGGCCTAACTCCTTGCACGGGAATGTAAGCTTCCTGGGAGACAAGGCTTTGCTGGCTGCCTTCTCCCCAGGATGCGGCAGTCGGTGGATGCCCACTGAATGAACGAAGGACGTGTGACTACGCTGTAACGGGTCTTGAGGGTGTTGAGCCTCCCTCAGGGCTGCAGGGCTCTGACCCTTCTCTGCTCTCTCATCAGATGGTATCACGGAGCCATCAGCAGAGGAGACGCTGAGAACCTGCTGCGACTCTGCAAGGAGTGTAGCTACCTTGTCCGGAACAGCCAGACCAGCAAGCACGACTACTCCCTCTCCCTGAAGTGAGTATGCTTCACATGCTCCCCAGCCCTCCTCAGCCACCGTGTCTATGGCGGAAAGACCTGACAGTATCCCCCCGGGAAACTTGCCAGCACAAGTTATTTCAGGCCTGGGTTTTTCAATTTGGGCTTATTCTCCTGGGATACAGAGGAGTTTTTATGTCTGCTATTGCAGCCTTCCCAGAAGAGGAGGGGCCTTTTCCTAGGATTTATATTAACTAACCAAGAATAGCTTCCACATCTGCCACAAGCCGGGGACCGTAGGACGCTCCTAGCACACTTCATCCCTTTCAGCAGCCCTTATGTGAGGAAACAGAGGCTCACAGAGGGATGTGGCTGACCTAAGTGTCAGGGCCACAGTCCTTGCGACCAGCTATTTGACTCCACGTACCACTGTGAGAAGAACCCTTTCCTTATGTTCTAGGTTGCTGTTTGGGCAGGCCTGGTTTTTGTATGTGTCACAAATTTGGGGAGGAACCCTGCTGGTATAGTCAGTCTCCTGTGGCTGCTTTTAAATGAGTAGGTCATTGTCACCCATGAGGCATTGCTGCCAGGATGGGCAGGCGCAGAAATAAGAAAAGAGTCTTCTGGCTTGGTACCCTAACACAGTGGTTATGGCGTCAGCCACATATACCGAGGCTGGCGGGTTTGAACCCAGCCCAGGCCTGCTAAACAATAATGACAACGGCAACAAAGAAAAGCCAGGCATTGTGGCAGGCACCTGTAGTCCCAGCTACTAGGAGGCTGAGGCAGAAGAATCACTTGAGCCCAAGAGTTTGAGGTTGCTATGAGCTGGGCCGCCATGGAACTCTACCGAGGGCAACATAGTGAGACTCTATCTCAAAAAAAAGAAAGAAAGAAAAGGGTCTTCTGGTTGGGTACTCTATTATTTGATGCTATTGTTGGGTGGGACCCAAGAGATTGTATGACTCTGTTTTACAGTCAGGAAAACTGAGTTTTACCGATAGAAAAACTGAGGCCTAGAGAAGAAAATATTTGCCAAGAACACAGAGTTAGTGACATAATTAGGATATAATCCCAGGCTCCCAAGAGCAGTGAAACCCTCTGCCTGGCTTCCCCTATGTTGCACTAACATTATTAGAGGTCATGTGACAGAGCAGGCTTCCTAGGATGTGGTTGTCAGGGAGTCTGGGTGCCTGCTGGCCCCATTGACATAAGTATCCCCCGGGTGGCTCCTGTGGCTCAAAGGAGTAGGGCGCCAGCCCTATATGCCAGAGGTGGTGGGTTCAAACCCAGCCCCGGCCAAAAAAAAAAAAAAAGACATAGGTATCCCTGTAGCCAAGAAGGGTGAAATCAGCCTGCATACTCTACTCAGGACTGATCCACCTGGTCTGCTGAGCTCTGTCCCAGGAAGGATGGTGACACACTGCAGAGTCAGCAGGAGAGAGGCCAGATAGGACACAGAGGCTCTGGTAGGGTGCACAGAGATGGGGCAGGGACCACACATCTCTCCAGGACTATCAGGGAAGAAGGAGCAGATGTGCAGGGGGAGTTATAGGCAGGAGGATTCCAGCTCCCTGCTGGTCACAAGTTAGAGCCATCCAAACTGCCTTGAGGTAGTGACTCTCTCATCATTGGGGGTGTAAGACCAGAGGCTGGACTGCCACCTGGCCAGGGAGGATGTAGAGAGAATATCTAGCCAGCTGGGAGGGCAACCAGGACCCAAGAAAGAGTAGAAACCATGCTGTCCCCTGCACTGCTGACGTCTGTGAGCACCATTGTCTGTGTTGGACCTGATGGCTTAAATAATCAGGCTGGTTGTGGCAGCTGAGGAAAATTCAATATGCTAAACAGCAACTGGGCCAGGAGGCTGGGCTGGAGGCTCTGAGGCCAGAGGTGCTATAATTGGATTAAGGAGAAGGCAGCAGCCAGGGCAAGCCTGCACATCACTGGGTGCACCGACGGGGCGGTTGCCTGGCCTCGCCTCCTGCTTCCCCTCCCCTCCCTGCCCAGTGATCACCTTGCAGCCCAGGTGCCTGTGAGCAGTGCTGCCTGATGGCCATTCCCTGGTGCCAAGGTAAATGGTACTCTTCTGGGCTGGGAGAAGTAAAAGATGCAGGTGGCATCAGCAATGGGACTCATAGGTCACCAGCCTTGCCTACAGACAGAAGCAACCTGCCTATACCCCAGGCTTTGTCAGTGCTCTGGGGGGCCCCCCAGGGCCTTGATAGTGCTGGGTGGTCACTCTGCCTCCCTTCCTGTCAGTGTCAGAGTCCCCTGTGAACCTTATTCCTCCTGGAGTCCCTGGGGTCTGGGCTTGGCCCAAGGTGACCTCCATGAAAGGATTGATTAGATCACAGAAGAGAAAAGGACCAAGCATCCTATGCTAAGCGTGGCAGTTCACAAGCAAGAGGACCAAGGTCCATCAGCTGCTCGAGTTTCTTCTTCTTTCACCAGGGAAGCTCTGAGCTGCTGAACTGGGGGCCCTAGCTGGCATTGGGGCCCCTTGGTGACTCCCACATAGACCCACCTATGAGGTACCAGCCAGGGAGCTCATGAGGAAATCTGCAGAAGTAGGATGACACCAGCTATCTCCTGAAGGATCCATCTTTCAGTCCCCTGTGCGAGGCACCCTCTGCTCTAAAAACAGTCCCAGATGCCCACTCACAGCAGATCTCAGAGGGCCAAGGGTACAGTTCCCTCTCATCCCTGGTGTGTGCCGTTCCCTAGGTGGTAGGAAGCTGTCACAGTACAGGCTTATGTCCAGAGGGCCCAGCTGCATGTGGTGAGGAAGCAGGGGATGGGCCTCATGCCTGGTTTCCCTACCTACTGGCCTTGTAGCCTTGGTCAGTCACACCATCCTTAGTGTCTTCATCCATGCACTGGGGATGTGCAGAAAGTGTCCCTAGCCTAGCCAGTGTATTATAAGTGTCACCTTCTCTGCCTGCCCCTATTTCTGGAGGTCAGCCCTATGGATTGAAGTCCATTTTTAAGAGCCAAAGAAAGGATTTGTCCAAAATCTTGGACAAGAGTCTTGTCCTGCAATTTCCTGCCACCCCCACCCTCTAGGTCTCAGCATTTATATCTGTCCAATGGTGAACTGGACTGTGATTGTCTATAAGGACACCTCTACCTCTGACATCAAGGTGTTATCTGACTCTCCATGTGTCCTCATCTGTGTGCTTGCGCCCCACCCCTACTTTGTGCTAGGTGTACTCTGGCTAGATCACCTGTACCTCCCAGGCCAAGGGGAGGAGGTAAAGGGAGACTTGAGACAGCCCAGAAGCCTACGCCTTGGGTTTGTGTCCTATACCTGTCCCTTTTTTTGTCTCCTACACCTGTCCTTTTTGGGTCTAATTACTAGGAACTACAGTTTGGGTGACTGGTCTGCCAAGGGGGCTGGAGGTGGAGAGTTTCATTTTGCATGGTGGTCTACAGGCATTAGATCACCAGCCCCAAAGACCAGGAGGGTAGCCTCAGTTGGCCAGTTTCCCTTGAACAATTCCAGAATTGGAGACACGAGGTGGGCTTGTTTTCCAGAGCAGCTTCAGTTCTCAATGACCAGTCCAGCTGCTGGCCAGGGAGAACACCCCAGCACTGATCACCTCGGCCACAAGTGGAATTGCCCTGGTATCTCCATGGGTGTCCTGGCAGCTTAGGGCAGGTGAATACCAGCTTTGCTGGCCACCAAGCAAGGTACAGTATCTCTTAGATACTCATAGCCTGTTAGCGGGGGCTGGTGGGGAAGGGCATGCCTAACACTATCAGGAGCTGGTGAAAATTGACATTGGAATTCCAACTATGCTGGTTCTCTGTCTCTGGCCACTTTCATGTGAACCTTGGCTTGTGCCAAAAGGGGTGTTTTAGGGTGGAGAAAGGAGTCCAACTTGAGAGGATAGGGCCCTCCACCCTGCCTGTCCCTCCCTCAGCAGATACTTATCAAAGCCTTCTGTACCAGGCACTAGCCAGGGCATCAGAGAGACCTCCAAGGTGAGGACAGCAGGGCCAGGCTTCAGGGCCTCCCAGTCTGGCCAGTCCAGCCTGTGCCCTGTCATTTGTAGGTCTGCAAAGAGGGTCGGGGCAGCTGCAGGGTGAAAGCTACACTTGAGGTGTAAAGAGAAGGTAGATATTCCCGAGCAGTAGTGGCTACAGAAGCGCCTTGGCAGGTCTTAGGTGCCTTCCAGAAGAGTTGGGATGCAATGCCCAGTGATGGGGCTGCTGGCATGCCCTTTCCACTCACAGAGGTATGTTCTCAGGCAGAGTGCCATCCTCTTCCTCATCTTGACATAGTGGAAGCTGAGTGATCTGCCACCATCTATAGCACAACCAAGACTGCTGTGGAGGCCATCAGACCTCCCAGGCATCCTTCACTCAGCCAGAAGGTCATTGGATGTCAACCTGAGAGTGACTTAGAAGGCCCATCTGGTGCAATCCCTTTGCTTTATGGGTAGGGAAACTGAGACCCCCTAAGGGGATTTATGATTAACCTAAGGCTACTCAGCTGGTATTTGCCCACACTGAACATAGAGATGGTGACCACTTCCCACTGTGGAGACCAGACGGATGCCTGGACTGGCCCCAGCTGCCACCACCATCTGCCCCTTCCTCAGGCTTCCTGCACCCATGCCGACCCAAGATGGCATCTGCACACCCCAGTCCATCATATCTCAGAGCCTCCTCCATGGCAGAGACCCCACCCACCCACCCGTGAAGCTGTCATCAATGCTCCTGCCTAATTGCTTCCAAACACTTCTCTTTCCCACTCCTGCCTGGAGGGCTCCCGACTCCCCCTTGGCTGCTACCCCCTGGCCCTGTGTATACTCACTCCAGCCTTGGGAAGCAGAGGGTTGAGCCTTAGAAATTGGCAAGAAAATATCAAATTCTTAACACAGTTTCCTGTCTCTGGAAAGGCAGGCAATAGAGGAAAGGGATAAAAAGTCTGAAAAATCTCATTAAAAGAGTTCTTCAGGCACTTTGGATGGTAAATGACCCCCATGAGTTCTGGTTTTGTGAGTTTTTGCAAAAGAATCTGAACAAGATGAGTGAGGGAAACAGGACTCCAGAGATGAAGGTTTGCAGGTGAGGGTTAGGCATGATGTGTGCTGGAAGCCTGTCCCTGGGAGGACACAGATGACCCTTCTGAGGCCTTGGCAGGAACCACTGCAGCTTTGACAAGGGCCAGCCCCTGCTCCCCTGCTCTGCAAGGTAGGAAGAGGCTGCAACCCTGCTGGGTGCAGGGAGGTGACCCTATAGGGTCTTCACAAAGGTGCCTTTGACTTTCAAATCCCCCTAGGCAAATTGCCAAGCACCATGCACATGTGGCCCAAAGTCATGTGAGAAGATGCCTCTGAGTCTGGCCCATTTCCATCATGCTGAGCACTTGGTCACCCAGAGGGTCCTGGGCTGGTGAGCTCTGGCCCTTCTTCCCCCTTCCTGTCCATTGGCCTACCTGAGCCCTGGCCCCACATAGGAAGGAAGCTCTTTTTCCTGTAACCCATGTAGGAAGTGTTTAAGGGAGAACATACTGCAGCTGAGAGGAGTGAAGGAACCAGAAAAGGGGCTGGGGATATTTGAAGAATGAGCAGGAGAGAAAAGGCAGACCCAGGCGCGGAGGTGCACAGCTTGTATAAGAACAACCAACAATGGGTGGCGCCTGTGGATCAGTGGGTAGGGCACCGGCCCCATATACCGAGGGTGGCAGGTTTGAACCCAGCCCTGACCAAACTGCAACATTTAAAAAAAAAAAATAGCCAGGCTTTGTGGCAGGTGCCTGTAGTCCCAGCTACTTGGGAGGCTGAGGCAAGAGAATCACCTAAGCCCAGGCGTTGGAGGTTCCTGTGAACTGTGATACCATGGCACTCTACTGAGGGTGATAAAGTGAGATTCTGTCTCTTAAAAAAAAAAAAAAGGGAAGAACAACCAACAACAACACGTTAATCTGGGGCCCAGAGAGGCATCACCCTAATTCCGGGTGGAGGAATTTGGGCTTTATCCTGCAGGGCAGTGGGAAGTGCCTGAAGGTTTTGAGCAGGGTACAGTGATGTTCTCTGAGCTTTTTTTCTAGAACCTTAGTGACCCCGGGAGCACCATGATTATTGTCAAGGAGGGAACACAGCTTCTGCCTCCCTCTGTTCCCAGGAGCCCCCTGGACCCCCACATGTGTCTCTTGAGCTAGCACAGCCTGAGAGCCTGCCAGGGGCTGTTGTAAGAAGTCTGGGAGACCCCAGCAGCGCTTTCCAAGGTGTGGAGGGGAAAGCACAGGCTCTGCAGCCAGGTAACCTGAATCCAATCCTGGCTCCATCTTTTACCACCATGCGATGCTGGGCAAGGTGTGTTACCTCCCTGAGCGGCACCTGCGAAACAGGGTGCAAAGGCGAGAAGTAAGGGTCAGCCAGGCACAGCTGCTCGGTGGTTGCTAGTCTGCTCTTCCCAGCTCTTCTAGAGCCTTCTGAAATCACCATGGAAGCAGGGAGGTAAACAGGCTGCTGTGGGTGAGGCCAAGTGGTCTCTGCTATGTCAGGTGATATGGCAACTGTCTCCTCCATTTGTATCTAAAAAATGAGGGTCTGGTGTTTGACCTGTAAACCTGCTTCCAGTTTAAGGTTCCACAGTTATACCACTTTCCCCTCAGTCCAGAGGTGGTGAGAAGCCCTGTCTTCTCCAGGGAAGGCAGGAGGCAGGACAGTTATCAAGAACGAGCCTTCTGCCCCTTAGATGCTCAGTGGCATCCCTCTGTATCCTGTCTGGAGCAGCCAGGTTTGTACTGACGGCAGAGTACTCATCTTCACCTCGGTCCTCAGTCTGCAGTGCCTCCTGGGGCTCCAGTGAAGGGTGGATGGGCCTGTGGAGTGAGGAAGGGGGAGCGGGGCACTGGGGACACAGTGCAGTTAGGGTTGTTTTTCTTTCGTCTCTCTCCCCATTGATTAATTTAGGGAAGGAGAGAGTTTTCAAACAGTAGGCTTGTCTGGGTCTAGGCAGGCAAGTGATTAATCTTAGTTTGTTCCTGCTGACAGCCAGGAGCAAGAAATAATAAAGGTTTGCAGGGTGGGGAGGGGCAGAAGGATGGGGAAAAGGCTGCTTGCCCTTTGTCTGTCAGCGGGGAACGCAGACCTCACTTCCCTCTGCCGCCCAAACCCCTGTTGGATCAACATCTGAGGCTCCAAACGCTTAGCTCCCTGGTAGCTGCCCGCTTCTGTGTGTGACCATCAAGTCAGTCCCTGCAGGGACACAGCCCCAGAGTGCCTGGACTTCAGACATTGGTCACCCTATTCTCCAGCGTAGGCCCTGAGGGGATGCTGAAATTTTTTAGGGGCAAAACTTCAAGGAGGATGGTGTATACACCTCGGGCCATACCTTCTGCTTGCCTTGGGACCTGTGCAGCCACCTGTGATCACAGGAGACCTGGGGTCCTCCTGGGCATTCTGAGCTTCAGATGGGTGTGAGGTAGAGAAATTTGGAAGAAAGAGAGGTAGGATCGTATGGAATGGCCCACAGGTGGCTAGCTGGGGCTCCAGGCAAAGGGGACAGGGAGGAAGAAAGCCTCCTGCTTTCTAGTACACCCCATCATCAACATCCCCCCCTTTGCCCTCCAGTCCCCTCAGGTTAGAGGGATCTTTGCCACATACTAGCAGGGTGGTCTTGAGCAAAGGAACTTAACATCTCTGAGCCTCAGTTTCCTTATGTGTAAAATGAATTGACAGCATATGTGAAGTGCTTGGCATGTGCCCAGCATGGAGTTATTGCCCACTCAATGGTAGCTCAAGTGTCTTCAGTATAGACTTTGGAGAGCCACAGGTTGGTGCAGAAAGACCTCGATGTGGTCCATACTATCTGGTCAGGGTTCAACTTAGCAATCTCTGTCTATGCCCTTGTCCACTCTCCTTTATGGTGATGGGATTTTAGAGTTTATGTGGCTGCAACCGGAGAAAAATCCTAGTGAATCTCACAGCACTAGAGTCAAATCCTGGCTGTGTGACCTTGGATGAATTACTTAACTTCTCTGATCTCCCAATTCCTCATCTGTAGCTGGAGATAATGAGCACCTCAATAGGCATTCCTTTCATCATCCTCATCATCTTGCTGCCCCTCTAGCTCTCCTGCCAAGCCTTCAGACATTATAAATCAAATATTTGCTTTCACCAGAACTCAGTCTGGTCTCCTCATTACCTCATGGAGAAGCATTTCTGCCTAGCCAGGGCAGCAGCTCCAAGAGTACACTGAGCAGAAATCTTGGGATTTGGGGATAGAAAGAGACCTTTTACAAGTGGGGAAACTGAGGCCTGGGGAGTGGAAGAAACTTAGCTGCCATCCAGCTTTCCTGGCAGGCCCTGTTTCCTAGCAGCACTAAGTCAGCCTGAGATAGAGAGGCGGACGGAGGTGGGGGCTGCCTCTTTCTTCACTACCTGGAGGACTGCGTGTCCTTTTGGGGCTGATGGAGGAAGAACGAACTTTCTGCTCAATTAGCGTGCCTCGTATTTTCTCCTTCTGAAAGGTTTAAAGGAAATGCCACAATTAGGAGCTGCTGCTGTAGGCAAAACAGACTCCTCAAATGCTCTTTGCAGGGGACTAAACGAGAACAGTGAACTTTAGAATGTGCAGATGCCTTGCAGGATGAAAGGATGCGCCGTGGAGAGGACACTGTGAGGAATATTAGATGATGTTTCTCTTTTTTCAAAATTACTGAGAAAATGTGCCCTGCTGTTGGTAAAATGTTTCCGCAGTCGCCACCCTCACCATCAGAATGCATGGACTCCGGGCGCCATGCTGCAGGGTGGGGAGGCCCCCATCCCACCCTGGGCCTGTGCGCAGAAGGCCTGGTTCAGATCCCGTTCCACCTCCAACTAGCTGTGGGGCCCAGTCACTGTGACACACACACCTTCCTTTCTGGGTGTTCAGGCAGACCCCAGCTTGAGTTCTGCTTGTTCTCTGAGCCTTTGGTTTACTCTCCAGCAAAACGGGTGTGAAACCCGCCCCTGGAGCGTGTGAGAGGTGCATGTCCCAGTGCTCAGTACATGGTATCAGGAATATCCCACTTTCCCACTGTAGTAGCATGTAGTGAGGAGGACGAGAACTGTCATCTTCATTTTTTACAGATACAGAAACTGGCATTCACATTGTGTCATGGCTAATGAACAAAGTGGGATTTTAATACAGACCAACGCTGCCTTTCTGCCCTGTGGAGTTTCACTGAGCAGCAATATCCACCTTCTTCAGCAGGGCCTGAGAAGCCCAGTGAGGGCCCGGGCGTTCTCTGGACAGTGTGTAGCCCAAGACCTATGCTGAATTTTCTAAGCAGACCTGGACCACAAGCCTCTTGCGAAGCATTTGTCTGGTACTTTTCTCCAGGCAATGGTGACATTTAGAAGGCCCAAAGACCTGAAGCCACTCCCCTAGCTTGTGGGAGCCTGAAAACAGAGGGGTTGATTTTGGCTCTAAACCAGCACTGTCAAGATGTGTGACCCAGGCTCAGCGCCTGTGGCTCAAGCGGCTAAGGCGCCAGCCACATACACCCAAGGCAGCGGGTTCGAATCCCCAGCCCGGCCCCGCCAAACAACAATGATGGCTGCAACCAAAAAATGGCCAGGCGTTGTAGCGGGCACCTGTGGTCCCAGCTACTTGGGAGGCAGAGGCAGGAGACTCGCTTGAGCCCAGGAGTTGGAGGTTGCTATGAGCTGTGATGCCA